>JANSTW010047825.1:0-13098 GCA_027564275.1 Diadocidia ferruginosa
TATAGGCGGACAACGGCTTTAAGTGACTTCCGGGCCACTGCAAACGCTTTTTAATAAACACCTGCGAATGAAAGGTGTTAACCCAGATGTGAAATTTTTTTTACCCTACCTCGAACCCACAACCTCTTGATTACGCGTGCCTTTACCCACTACTCCATACTGGTTATCTGGATTTTGATCGAAATGGGGGTTTGAAAATTTATGTTTAATTAATTTATTATTATATACTCGATATATATATGTTAATATTTTAAAACTCTCATCTAAATTAGTGGGTCGGCTTGAGCAAAGCGTACCTTTCTTCGCCCAGCCTTGCAAAATTTTTGTTAACTGTAGAAAAATCCTTAGCTTTTTCTAAAAACAAAAAATCCATGAAGTAATCTCAGCACTTAAAACTCGTTTCGGGACCTACGTCCCATCATCAGAGAAACTCCATACTCGATATAATATTATAAATAAACTTATTATATGGTCAAAAAATGTTCCTATGCTTGGTTGGTTGGTTAGGGTGGTTAGCCGAGATCAATAACCTAGAGCTGAGCTACAATTAGCATATATACTGCCGTTTTGATACCACGCATTAGAGAACCTTTGTTTAAATGATTAAGCCGCTCAGAGCCACTTTGTGGAAGTAAGGAAACCCATTAGCTCCTTATTATCTTTGCCGGCGAGTTGATCAAGGTCAGTAAATACATACTTGCCCACAGACATAAATATCTTGATATACCCTAAGCTGGGAAAAAATGTTCCTATAGTCGTCTTATTTTTTCCAATATTGGGAAACAATTCAAAATCATTTGTTTTTAATTTAATAGTAGAGTCCAGTCTGCTATATATCTAAAAATCTCTCAAATCCACCAATTTATTCAGATAATTTGAGATCCATATGAAACAAATTTAAATAATTTTTAGAAAAAATACGGAACAAAGTGTATTTTATGCATTTCCATAAATAGCATTTAAAAACTATTTTAAAGTTTCTATATATTGCGGTTATACGTTTTTTGTTTCAATAATTTATTAATTAATTCAATAATATTCTTAATTATAAGTAATATAAATATACTCAAAGACGAACATTTCAATAATGGAATGTGGATCTTGCTTATCAATTGTCTCAATTGAATCGGACGTATCTCGCAAATTGCCGAAATTGAGATATACATGACATAATTTTTTATTAATTTGGTAACACTGACTGTTAATTAGTAATAATAAATAATTTTTACATCATCATTTTATTAAATAAAAATGGTTTAGAGAAAAGTCTTTATGAAGTATATTTATGTGTACTGTGGTGCTTCCATTTTTCATCTGAAAATATATCATCTTCTCGTGCCTAATAAATTGTGTTTTAATTTGGAAAATACCAAAAAATGAAATATATTATTTCTATTTGTATAATTATAAAGACAATAATTTAAAGATTTTTTATTAATAAAAAACAAGTTTATCAAAACAAGAGCTTTAGATTTACATTTTGAACGTATTACTCATAATCAGGAAATAATCTATTAGTGGAGAAAAATTAGACAACTTTCGGGTAAAATTATTAATTAACAATAAGAAGATTCTAGGTTTTTCAATTGGGTATATCTGAATAATAGAAATTAAAAGGAACAGTGTTTTTAGGCTGGTTTTTGGCCCAAATTAACTACTAAATTAGGGCAAAAATCAGCCTTACTCTTCAAACCAAAACACAAAAACTGTAATAATTACGAATTTGGGTTTCATGTAAAAGTTGTAGGATATAAAATTTCCCACAACTTTTGACGACTTAAGTTTTTTATAACCTATATAAATTTTGATATATGGCAATTTACAGACTCGTATCTTACATTTTACTGTTTATTTTTGTTTTCATTTTTTGTAGATCGTACGTTAAAATTTGGTGGTAAAATATTATTCATATGATAGAAATATTGTCAGTTTATATAGGTTTCAGCCCTGTATAATTTATTGTAAGCAATCGCTACAAATTCAATACAAAGCAATTCATGATAAAAGCATGATGAATTGCGAGAGGTGACAATAGCACAGCTGGTTAGCAGCATCAGGCTCAAAAAGGCTGCTGGAATCTACAGCCGCACCAAGCATCAAGCAGTAGGTTGCAAAGCCTGCCTGCTAACAGCAACTATGTTCTTATTTTTTTTTGCAATATCCAATATAGATCCGCTTAGAGTCCCAAAAATTATATTTAAAAATTTTAATTGTTCTTAAAGAACACTACTCTAAAAAATATGGCTAGTGCGAGTTGCAGACAAAACTCCATTTACTTATTTATTAGATTTAAATTAAACTTAAAAATGTTTATTTATCTCTAGATTAAATTTACAAATTAACAGCTAGCTATCAAGGAATGGACAAACAAAATTGTATCAAGAATACTACACAAAATAGGATAATATTTTTCCTTACAACTACCATCATTTTTATTGAAAACTTCTCAAAATGATATTTTACAATAATTACTCGATAAATGCGAAAGTAATTTTATAAGAGGCGCCCTGTTTTCTTCATAATAAGCATATCCTCAAGTCTCTATGACAAAGGGAACATTTTAAATTCATACAACTTGCTTTCAATGAAAACTTCTCAAAATGACGCTTGATCATTTTATACGAATTTTTAGAAGATGCGCACTATTTTTTCGCTTAGAATACGGGTCTTTACGACAATTTAAACATTTTTAAATTCCCTAGAACTATTATCTTGATTGAAAATTTCTCAAAACAACAATTTACGATCATTTAATCATTTCGAAAGTATTTTTAGAAGATGCGCATTTTTTTCTGCTTAAAACGAACTCTTTCACGAGCTGTTACTTTTAGTAGCAAAATTCGAAAAAAAAACATTCATATGTCTTCCCGAAAACTTTTTGCAAGGAGTTTTGCCCTTCCCACTTTCCCAGCTTAAAGTATAGAATATTTTTTTTAGTTTTAATTTAAGACCTTGATGCGACGAAGCCATACTAATGTTTTTGAAGCAACAAAATTTTGCGAGGAGCTTCGCCTGCTAAGTTGTATCACTAAGCTCGTTTGTTTCGTTTTAATATAAGCTTGAAGCTCGCAGTTTTTTTTTTAGAAAAGACATATAAATGTTTTTAGATTCGTTAATAGCAACTTTTATTAAAAGTAACAGGCAAGCAGAAGATAGCAGGAAGTCCATCCGAAACAACTTTTTTGAAATTTTAAAATATTCCTGTTGTCGTAGCAGCTGGTAAGTGGGCTCATTTTTAGCGGAAAAATGGTGCACATCTTCTTAAAATACTTTCAAGATGATTGAATGATCGTTAAACGTTATTTTGAGAAGTTTTCAATAAAAACGATAGTTGTGAGGAATTACAAAAATTTTTCGTCCTCGTGCCGATTTGTGGTTAGGCTTATTTTATAGGGAAAACAGTAGACACTGTGCATCTTCTAAAAAAAATTGAAATAATTAAGTGAAAGATTATTTTGAGAGGTTTTCAATGCAATCGATATAGAGTCAGTAAATTTAAAAATGTTCCCGTTGTCGTTGCCGGCTTCTTAATTAAAGTGAAAAAATTGTGCTCATCATTTTAAAAATACTTTCGAAACGATCGACTGATCGTGAAACGTTCTTTATAGAATTTTTCAATGAAAATGATAATTTTAGTCAAAGCGGAAAAATTGTGTTCATCTTTTCAAAATACTTTTAAAATGATCGATTAGTCATGATCTTATACATCGATCATTTTAAAAGAATTTAATTTTGATAAGTTTTCAATGAAAAATATAGTTGTATAGAATTTAAAAATGTTCCCGCGTTGTCGTAGCAACGTGTCCATATGCTTATTAGGACGAGATTACTGTTAAATCTTTATAGTTGGGACTATATATTATATAAACTAGCTCTATATACCAAAAATCCCTGAAAAAATCTTTTTATTTAATTTTAAAAGTAATAAATTTTTTATTGATACATAATAATTAGACTCAACTTCATCCGATTCAATAATATAATAATAAGTTATTTCATAATATGAATGTATGATGCGAATCGCGTGTCCAAGCCACTTTCCATTAAGCACGACAAAATTGAGTTATTTAGTTTAATTAAAGACATGAAATTGGAGTAGCTCTCTAAAAATTCAAGTTTAGAAATTACCAATTTAATAAAATTTACTAATTATCTGTACATTTCGAACATCTTCTTCGGCCATGACCTTTGGTGGTCTCACTTGTATACCGTGCCTTGGTTCCCGTTCAACGTGATGAATTATTTTGAATACTTCGCTTGTCTTCAAGTTTGATAAATCCTTTTCTGGTTTCTTATATTTTTGGAAATTAATTCTATAAGAAAATTTAAATTATATTTTCAAACAACAATAACTTAAAAAAATAATTTGTATTTAATAAAATAAATTAATAGATATAAATGAAAACAATAATAACTCACTTTGTTTCTCTGTGACTTTCAATCAAGGAACAATTTGATTCTCTATATATATAAAAACACATAAATGCATTCAATGAATAATAAAAAAAAATGAATGCAACTTACCGGATCTTGTACATACATCCCTTAGTTTCTTCAGACCAAGACCAAATTTTATTCCATCTTTCAATCTACAATGATATGCAAAAACACGGAACTGATTGAGAATGAATGAATGAAAACTACAAATGTTATTTATTTAATTTTATTTAAATTTTGTTGGAAAAAATTTATATTTAAAACTGAAAATATTTTAAATTAACTTTCAGACAGTAAGTGCTAAAAGAAAAAATTATAATAATGGCTGAAAAAATATAAAATATTTATTATATAATGTATAATCCAAGCAATAAATTTAAATAACCATGCAAAATAATTAACGACATCTTGTAAATTAAACCTTAAACTGTACAAATAAAGAATAATGTATAACACCCATAAATTATCTGCGATTTACCTTTCATCATAACCCAACAGTGGACTTTCATATGTATGCCTAAATGAAAATGAAATTGAATGAATTGTAAATGTATTTGAAAAATAAAAAAATGCTGAAAGAAATGTTCCGAAATTAATTCACACAAATATACGATTCGGCATCTTGCTTGCTTCTTATGAAGATGAATGGCCGCTTAGATCTATACACATAATTTATATTTCATTACCCCATTGTTGATCCAGCAATAAGTTCAGCCTGTGAACTTATTACTTCGGCTATGAAGTCTTCGTTGAATGCATCACGTTCATTGCGCCATTTTCGGCCACCTGGCAACACTAATGGCCGTTCTTGTGGCGTCAATGGACCACCCAGTTCTTTTGGTAGACGACGAGGAAAACGTCGCTTTTTATTTTCCTCTTCCTCTAGTCGTTTTTGTTCCTAAATTTATATATTTACAAAAATTTATTTACAAGCAATGTACAAATAAGCTAGAAAAAAACATTTAAAATACAGGGTGAGCTAAAATTTCCTTCACTAATAAAAAAAATTTGTCCAAGAGCCTTCAACTCCTAATTGGGGGGCCGCTTTTGCTATCTTTTGTCATTCTAACCATATTCCTAAAATCTAATGCGGGATTAGTTTCTGAAAATAATCAAATAGCGATCAGTGCTCAGATACTAAAACTTATTAATATAATTTTTAAACTCACACGGAAAAGTATAATATTAACCTAACAGCTTCAATCTTGCATCCTGAACCTAATCTCAGAGTATACTAAAAACTTACCCTCACCAAAATTTGGTCGAATCCGTAGTAACGGGTAAACAATTTAGTATAATATTTAATATTTTTCGGTTCTGGAACTGTAGCATATCGATCTTGCTCTAAATAGGACCCAAACGCAAATTTATTCTCTAAATAATCATCTTCCGACAAACAAAATAAACTGCATTTTTTAAGGGAAACGTCTCCTTTCGGAGGCGAAGTTTGTATGCAAAAGTTTTTAAATAAAATGATTTGATGCCACTTATATACAAAATGGAAGGGTTGATAATTTGCAAAATATTGTTGTGTAAACTTAAAGGGGAAACATTCTCTCTCAAAGTAATAGTTCAGAGCCTCCCATTTTGTATCGAATAATATAAATATTTATAGGGGTTGTGTGATTGTGTCATGTGTAATCGTAATGTCAAATGAAAGGTCTTGACAAAAGCTATTACTAATAAATCTAAAATTGTATTTATTGTCAAACCCTTTCACTTTTTTTAAACAAAACTTTAAAAAAGTAAAATTATTTATATAACAAAGTTAAGTATCACTTGACATCAAACAACCCCATCAATATTTATTTAAGATATTTTTCATACAAACGTTGCCCTCAAAAGTGGTAGTATGTTATTTTTTTTGTCGAGGGATTATTTTTTACATAATAGGGGAAGTGGGGTCCTATTTGGAGCAAAATCGCTGCTCTATATTATCTCCAAATCAAACCAACAAAAACTCAAACCTACCAAAATAAGATCGAATCCACCTACAGGAAAAACTCCGTATGTTCATATTTTTTCAACGAATTAGAAATATAATGGAAGGAACACAATTTTTGTAAACAAGAAAAATTAAAATAATAAACTTGTAGTATAATTAATTATGATGGACTCTTCTTGTTCATAAATGAAGTATTTTTGAGGGGTAAAGTGAAGCGTATTTTCCATACATTTTCCATTTTTAAAAAGCTATATTTACACATACTATGATTTTTGTTTAAAATTTTTAGTGTATTTTATTCTATTCGGTCATTTTAGAAAAGCTTAAAAATGCTTCAAATATTTTTTTATGGTTAGTTCTATCTCATCATAAAACCAAATTCGAAAAGAAGAAAGAAGAAAATGATTAAGGGAAGGAAAAAAGAAGGAAGAAGAGAAAGCAGAAGAGAAGAAATAACAAAAGAGAGAAAAGAAGCAAGGAGAAAGGGAAGAAGAGAAGAGAAGTACGTAGAAAAGGCAGAAAAGAAAGATAAAAATAGAAGAAGGAACAGAATAAGCTCCTGTTAGCAGGTATATTTAAATTCCATAGGACTAATGCTCCTAGCTGTACCCCTAGTAAGCAATATTGAAATCAATTAGTTATCTAAGAGAATTGAAAATAATGTTTTAATAGTTAATAGTTTTCTTAAAAATTAAAATTAAATTAACTTTATAAATAGAAAACTAAAATTATTTAAGTAAATACTTATAATAATTCCAATTTAAAATAATAATATTTCTAAAGAATAGATTAAGCAAGATAAAACAGCGAATTTAGGCTTAAATTTCTACAAAAGACTTTTAACTTACTTTTTCTCGTTTATAAAGCCATTCTTCCTCCTGCTTACGATAAACTTTCTCAATTCGTTGTTTTTCTATTTGCTCCGATGGTGACAAAGCATCATCATCATCTGCCGGATTAATAACTGGCTGACTTGACGAATTTTCCCAATTTTTCCCTTCTACAACTGGTTCTACAGTTTCAATTTCTTCTATGACCACGTCATCTTCATTATCATTCACATTATATTCACTGGAGCAACGGCTATCCTCTGATATAATAGAATTACGTTGTTCTGGTGCTTTCTCTTCTTGTTGAGCTTATGTTTTTGTAATTATTTTAGTTGGTTAATTTTTGAAAAGTTTTAGAAAAACTCCTCTTTCCTTCTACATATAGTTAAATTTATAAAAAATGAATTATTGCCTACCTTCTTGCGCAACTAATGACGTCGAATTGGACGTAGATTGTTGTTGAAGCTTTAGGGCCGGCATTAGTTCTGAAAGTTGTTTGGTTACAGCGTCTAAGGTGGCTTGAATCGTAAATGGTAAAGATGATAATGCTAACAATTGTTTTTGAACGTCTGAAAGTTGTTTTTCTAAGAGTAATTCCTCTTCGTTTTTGGGCTCTATTAGACATTCTGGTGGTTCGACTATTTCCATTTCAACAATTGGTTCTTCAATAGTAAAATCATTTTCTGTGGGCACATTTGGTACTTGCATCTCAATAGGCAATTCATCCAAATTATCAAGATAATCTAAATTTGGTACATATTCAATGGTTGGTTCTTCTTCCGGCGGTAGATCTGCACATTTTTGCTGTGGTGGCGTTGGTGGTCTATTTGGATCACATCTTGGTTTTGGTTGTTTTTGAATAACAACTCTATAGCCGGAAGCTTGTCTTTGCTCCTTTTCTAAATCAGCTCTACTTTTTAAAATTGGACGATCTGGTTTTTGTAAAAATGTTGTCCACTTCTTTACTTCATTTTCCTTATCTCTCTTTGTCTTCATTGCTTCTTCGTTTAGATGTTTGAAGACTTCACTACTTTTAAATAGACCAGACTTTGGCATAATTCGTTGAAAATTTACACTAAAAGTAAAATATTTAGAGCAAATTTGCAATTGTAACAAAATATCTTACCCAATAACGTTATGTTCTTTAAGCACTTCTGCTTCACCAGACATCATTTCGGCAATATGATCATCAGTTATATCCTCTACTGTTTTTACAGCCACTTCGTTCCTTGAGTCAGTTCTATTTGTGTTTATGGTCATTTCACTCATATCCGAATATGCTTGACTATCGGGCGTTTGTATTTGTTGATATGGCGATAGATGTCCATTTTGTATATTGTTTAATTCAATATGGTTTTCTTCAATATTATCGGCAGAATCAAGTTTGCCATTGCCTTCTTCGTCGGGTCTCATTACCCCCATAAAGAATGTATTGCCGCAGGCCGATATAATTTTATGAGCTTCACAATGGCTAAGATTACTTGCCGGTATATCATTTATACGTACAATAACATCACCGACTTTCATACCAGTTAGCTCGGCTATACTTCCTTTGCTTACCTTACGGGAAAAAATATTGATTAATTTTTTACAACCAATTTAACGATAAATGTTCAAAACATTTAAAAGGTCTTTTTACTTTAGTCGATATTTAGAAAAAAAATCAATAAAAATAGAGTTTATGATCTCAGTTAGATTTACTTGTTTTGTTGTACAATATATTGAGCGTCTGTTTATACAACTCCACTGATGACGACTTTTATCAGAAATAGTACTGTGTGAATTGTACTAATTTAATTTAATCACTCGCTTTTCTTATAACCATAGATGTGTATGAAGCCATAGCGAACCACTTTCTATGTATAATTATAAAAATATTGAAAAAAGGAAAAACTAATAATTTTTGTGCAAAAAGCAAAAATCGCATTAGCTCTAAATACCATAAACAAAAATATAAATAAACAACAAGAAAATGGCACAAGAAATCATATATCTATATAACTATGTATTGTATATTGCAAATCGATTAGATAAAATTGAATATATCTATATTATTATTTATTTTCATTTTAATGTGACCTATTAAAATGAAAGTTTTCTCGCGCTAATGAGAAGAAAATTTATCTTTAATATACAAACTTTATATATACCTTTATGCTATATAGTTATACTATGCGTGTGAAAAACATTTGAAAAACTATTTATTTGTTCGAATATTTATTTTAAGATAAGAATGCAACTATACATTTACTATATAGACTATAGGTAGATCTAATCAGATTGAAATATACAATTAAATATAAATTAAATCACGATTATAAATTACACAATCAGATAAACCGGAAATAAATGTTAAAGAAAATTTTCAATATTTTTATTTCAATATACAATAAATAGAGTGTTTTTATTAGACCAGTCCTTATCTAGGATAATTTTATATGATTACCAAATCATATAAAAATTTAATTTAAAAATTATAAAAAATTACAATTTACTTTACACTAAATCAATAAATGATAAAATTCAACTTACTTTAATAACAGTAAGTGGCAGCTCAAAATCACTGCCACCAGTTAATCGAAAGCCCCAAGGGCCATCTTCGAAGCGACAAAATTTTAAATCTAACACCATATTATGGAGACAGATCACCACGCTCAAGTCACTGTTTACACAAAACGTATGTTTGCCCGACTTAATGAAATTAAACATTCGTCACTTAAACTCCAATTTTTCGCTAATGCAATTTGCCGTTTCAAAAATTCACTTATTCCTAATAAATCTAATTTACAACTAATCAATGAAACTAAATTATTTTCTGAGAAAGACAAATTGACATTTTATTTTTGAATTAGCTGATGTCGAGTGGCACTATTGTGATAGTAATATAGAGACCAATTCTTTAAAATCCGTTGTAGATTGCGCTTGTGCCAAAAATTTATTTTTAAATAAAAGAAGAAATCGTTTTTCACACAGGTAAAAATCCTTTCATTACAATGAAAAATATAATTCGTATAAAAGCTTAAAAACTAGTACACTGAAAGCTTTTAAGCATTAAGTTTATTTATTTAGAAAGCAAACTCTGCGGTAAAATATAATTTTATTGTACAGGGTGATTCAGTTAATTTATATCTTGATAACGGTTCTTTGAAAAAAAAAATGGGATGTCATATTGGTTTTTAGCGACCTTAAATTAATCTAAACAACACTTTTTTCCCAAGGTACATTTTTCGTGTAAACTAGTAGTGTTATTAAGGACCCTTAAAAAATAAAAAAATCGTTCTATGAGTCTTAGTTAAGTGTTTAAGTATTTTTTATATATTCTAGTCTGTTATTAACTCTAATCCGCCAGCATACAGAAGATGGGCCGAAATATGCAAAAAATCGAAATTTTAAACAAAATATTGCGGAAAAGTTGTGTATTAAAAAAATAATTAATAATTAATTTAAATCTAGATGTCGCGCCTGTGAGATGAAATCCTGAGATCTCTATGGGAGGGTCAAAATAAAATGTTTGAATTTTTAGACGCTTGATAGTTCAAAAGTTGCGTATTTAAAAATCAAAAACAGCTATAAAGTTTTTTTTTTCATTTATTTTTATCTCCAGAGACTTTTCTGCATTTTACTGTTAAAATAATGAATATTTTTCAAGATAGTGAAATTTCTGCTTTAAATGCAATTTTCATGAACTATTCTTAAAAAAACTAAAAAAAAACTTTATAGCTGTTTTTGATTTTTAAATACGCAACTTTTAAGCTATCAAGCGACTAAAAATTCGAAATTTTATTTTTGATCCTCCCACAGAGATCTCAGGATTTCAACTCACAGGCGCAACATCTAGACTTAAATTTAAAAAATTAAAAGATATGAGAATTTTTTTTTTTTATTACACATATTTTCCGCTCTATTTTGTTTGAAATTTCGAATTTTTGCATACTTCGGCCCACCCTACTATACATCTATGCGGTGCTTTTATTGTTGTGTTGGTAAACGTCACATATGGGCACTCTTGAATAGCACAAAGCCACAAAGACGAAAATATATTAAAATATTATGTTGTGATTGTTTGGAGGACAAAAAAAATATTGTTTTTATATGAAAAAAGCACATATTTTGACGTTGTATTCATTTTGGGGGCTTTGGATTATATATTGTGTTGATTCACTTCCAAATGTGAAATAATATTTTGTGAAAATGACAAAGCATTTTATTTACTAAAATAGAAATTATACATCAAATTGTTTTGTATAATATCAACAACAACCATCACCGAATTTCATTGGCAATATATTATATTCCGTTCTCTGTGGCATTAGTAATAGAATTTAATTATATTTTCACGTTGACGCACAAACAAAGTCTATTGTTATATATTTGCCGCAATGATTGGAGGGTGCCGAATGTGGTGGTGAGTTAATTTTGACATTATATGTTGTTTATATAATTTATCCTTCCATCGAGTAAATTTTGATTAAATTTGGTGGCATTTAATTACACTTTTGATGTTTTAATGTATAGAATTCAATTTGATTTTGTTGAACGGTAAATTTTTAATATTATAATTATGAAATTTGACGATTTATAAAATATAAGTCTTAGAGGGCATTCTAAAGATAATTATTTCGTTATTTTGAGTTTCACACAATTTCTAGTAAAATTATGTTCAAGTAGAATAATTGGACATTTCATTAGATATAGCAAATTGAAAAGCATAGAAATGAATAACTAACAATATTATATATTTAATTTAAAAACTTTTGTTTTAATCATAAATTAAATTAAAACAATTAAAAAGTTAAAAAAATTCTAAGAATGAAATTGTAATTTCGTTAGGTTGTTTTGCAGCATATAGAAAAAAGAATTTCACTATCGTAATTTATATAGACTTTATTTTTTTGAGCTGGGCGGTATATATACGAAATGAGCACTCAAGTGTTGATTCATGTTTCAAAGGTCGTGAGTTCGAAACTTGGTCATGTCTTATTACTTTTAAACCAACGGACGAAAAGTTATAAGTAAAACTTGGTTTAGTAGCCCTAACCAAATTTTGTACTCACGACCTTTGAAACATGAATCCATGATGTTACTTAAATTTTTCAGTGTTCGTATTTTAACCGAAAACTTAAATAAATTATTTTAAATTTTTGATTTTGACACATTTTATTCTAAAATAAGTCTCGAATTTTTGACCAAACGTCCGTTAAATGTAATCAAGTTACTCGAATAAATTTGTGATCTGATTTTACCAAAAATATGATAATCACAATTTATCAATTAAAAAAAATAAAACTGTCCTGTTAAGCTTCCTGGTTTTGGAATAAAGGCCAACATAATGTTGATGCGAAAGTATAAAATATAAATCTTGGTTATATTGTGTTGTATTTGCAAGAACAAGCCAGTTTTGTTATTATATAGAACAACGAAAGTTATAGATCACAATGTCCATTAAAACTTTCTCTATCAATTATGTGCATACATATAGAGCTTCTTCTTTATATTTATACTCCAAGTCTATAATGGATAATGGGTGAACTGGGCTAGGCTATTATTTTGGTAAACTAAAAGTTGTATAAATTTTCTCCTTTGCACATAATAAATTTTATGTCGATGGACGTAATTCTTAGTTGTTGCGTATACATTTATACTATAACTATAGGCTGACCATAATTATATGGAACAAATTCAGGACAAAAAAACATGTGCACCATTTTTTAAGTTTTTAGTGTTTTAAGTTTTTTTTGTAGAGGGTCACAAGTACTTTGCAAAAACGGGCACTCAGACATTATGGTCCATTGTGCCCTCCCTCTTTGTATTAATTAACCTGTTAGGCAGCCAGTCTTTTCGATAAAAGCTAGCACCTTGTTAATTTTTATATCTGACAGCCCTTCC
>JANSTW010047836.1:0-13097 GCA_027564275.1 Diadocidia ferruginosa
CTTTAAAAATTTTTTTTTTAATTTTTATTAATTTTCGATAGTTTTGATTTTTAATTGTGTAGCTTTTGATTGGCGTTTAACATATTTTTTTGTATTATTTTTTAAAATTATGTATTCTTGTTTATAAAAAAAAATATAGTGAACTTCTTTTTAGGAAGATTAATATTTTTTTCTCATTGGGATTTTATCTAGATGATAATTTGATATGTCTTAACGACATGTTCTCATTGGAAATTTATTTCCTTAACACGTTATCTTCGCAGCGATATCTTATCAAAACGATATTTTTTTCACTAACATTTTATCCCAGGGATTTTTTTTATAGATTGTATCTCATTATTTTTATAATTCAAATATAATTCAACATATTATCTCAGTGATATATTATTTACATTTTATCTTTGCGATATTTTATCTCGAGGCCATTTTATCTAGCGATATTTTATATCAAAACATTTTATCTTAGCGATATTTTATCTCAAAAACATTTTATCTTAGCGATATTTTATCTCAAGAACATTTTATCTTAGGGATATTTTATCTCAGGAACTTTTTATCTTAACGACATTTTATCTGAGCTTAATTTTATTTTACCAATATTTTATCTCAGCGACTTTTATCACAAGTTCTTTGTTTATTTAAGTTTCTCAACATTAGAGGTACAGCATTTAAATTATTAAAAACGAAAGAAAGAAATTAGATGAAACGTCATGGAGATAAAATGTCGATGAAATTAAATTGTTCTGAGATAGAATGATATGCAAATAACTTGTCATTGGCAAAATATATGTTAAGTTCAATAAATATCAGGAACGGCAAAAGACTTTAATGTCGCAGTTGAATAACAATCTATCCAATTTGAGTAAAATAATTGTATTTTCTGCTGACTCAATATATCAAATGATTCAATAAATATCGTTCACGTCATATTTGTTTTGCTCTGTTGCCGATTTAATTGAGACAAATCAAAACAATTCGAAAAATACGTTACTGCTGCCCTTATCTTTATCGACAAAGAAAAGTTTATTAACATTTTATTTTTTTTTTTTTTTGTAAAATAAGAAACTGGAATTTGTTTTATCAATAATTTAATTTAATTAATGTGTAATATAATTTTAATATAATTAAACAAAAAATAATCTTTTAATTTAAATAATATATTTGTAAATATTTTCTTAATATTAATTAAAAGAAAAAACAAAAATTGAGAAAGATTAAGTTCGTTTGGTGCACATGAAAAAGAGAATTAAAGCGGACGACTTTCTACTTAGAAAAAATCGCGCTGTCGTTCGATACGGAGACCATAAGTGATAGTCAATATTATAATTAGGTCAAAAGTTAAACCACTTAAGATAGGGAGTTTTTAATCGACGAATGATGCAAGATATTTAAATATTTTTTTATAAGTCACTATAAATTAGGATGGTACGTCATTGTATACAAGAATTGTTTCATCCATTTATTTTTAAATGTCAAATATTGCTGCAAAGTCGTAGAGTAAAAAATAAGCGTTTTTTAATGAAATAATTTAAAGGATTTTTATGACCTCAAGAGACCTTGGAAATAGAAGTTCCGCTCCATCCTAATATATTACATGCCAGTTTTATCATCGAATCTCAACCTACCAGTTAGTTTAAGAGGAATTAATAGTGCCAAATGAATTCTAGACCTTAAACATATTTAAACAAAAATTGAGACCTTAAGGTATACATTCTATTCTTTAGCGAAAACGGCCAGAGTCCCTAACTAAACTCTACCTGAAAAGGAGGTCCACCCAGACCTCGAAAATTCTTATAAACATTGGCTCCCCCTTAAGGGTCAAAGTTTGTTAAAAAATTAAACATTCTTTTTATAAAGTGTTGGAGTTAGAGGAGAACGTAATGGGCATTAAACTAAAGGTATTTGTAGGCGAAAAGACGCAGCGACACACTTATTACAAGCGATTTTTTCGTGCAAGTTAGTCCCACTTTTTACTGTTAAAGAATCTAATGAATCAATGAGTTCTGTCCTAACAAGTTAAAATATAAGAGAATTTGCAGTATACAAAAAATTCTTAAGTTCCGGCCCGTACTACTTTTGCCCTAAAGAAATTCATTTATCCTAAATACGTCCCTGTGTCTTGTTATTCATTTCTCAAAAATTGCATAAATTTACCTAACAAACATTTATCTTATCAGAATAATTTAATTCATTTTTAATTTGATTATATCTTATCAATTAAAAAAAAAAACATTGTCATTATCAAACTCGCTCGTTACACACACTTTGCATGTGTAAATAAATGAACAAAATTTCACCTACGCGCCTCCTCACCACATACAGATCAGTAAAATATTTTCATACAAAAAATAACATCAAAACAGTAAGTTGACGCGTTAAAATTGAAAAACATTTTGGTTGACAATATTAGCTGTAGTTTCTCGACTAATATTAAAGAAAGATTTTAATTGAAGCCTGGTACACAGATCCCGAACTCAATGCATTAAATCTATCATCAAATCAAATGGAACCACATTCCCAGCAGTCGCATCACCATCACCACCACCGACATCATCATCAGCATCACGGTTCCTCAACGCCAAATAATACCGGAGAAGTTAGTAATACAGCTGGTTCTGTTAGCAATCAGGGGGGCGGTGGCAGCGGTAAATTTAGTAATGAAAATGACAGTGAATGCAGTAGTGTTACAAGTGATAGTATTCCCGCTGGGTAAGTTCTCTTTTCTGGGTGGTAATTTTAGATCTCTAATAATTTTTTTCTTACAGCTCTGGCAAGAGCCAACCAGGAATCCATCAATATTCGGTTATTCTAAAAGCAATTTTGGCAGAACTTCAAGAGAGAAGAGAAGACTGCGATAAATTAAGGGAAAAATTAGAGCGATTAGAAGTAAACTCTCTACTTATTTCTTATTTAAAAACAAAATCATAACTTTTTATTTTCCCAGGGCGTTCACAAAGACTTTCAAGATGTTACAAATGCACTGGAGGGTGAACGATACAGAGCCGAAAGACTTGAAGAACAAATCAATGATTTAACTGAATTGCATCAAGTAATTTATTTTTATTTTTATTTCTATTGTAATTTTTGTTAACTAATTTGTTTTGTTTTAAAGAATGAAATAGAAAACCTAAAACAGGCAATGGCCGACATGGAGGAAAAGGTTCAATATCAAAGTGACGAAAGGTTGCGTGATGTTAATGAGGTTTTGGAAAATTGTCAAACTAGAGTAAGTATATATTATTTCAATATTACTTGAAATTTTTCTAGAATTTTACTAGCTTAGTACAAAAAAACAAGATGGCGGCGAAATAAAAAATATTTTAGCCATTTTGAAGGCAGCCATTTTTTACTTTTTTTAAACAATAAAATGTCTTTATACGTGACTTAAATACAGAAAAATTTGTTCGTTTATCTTTGTAGTAATAAATATAATAGGTTGGAGTGAAAATAATTTTCGAATTTCAAAACAAGTGGGAAAATGTGATAAATAACAAAAAAGTTTTTGTGTCTAGAAATTAAAATAAAAAATAAATTAAAACCAAAAAAAACTTTTGATTTGTTTTTTTTTTCACTTCCGTTTTGAAGTTTAAAAAATATTCAGTTTCAGTCGATCCTACTATTTAGTAGTATTTACCACATTAAATCAAAGCTTTCCGGTATTTCACTAAGTTTTATAGAATTTTGTGTGATTCGTGTTTAAAAAAAATAATAAAATTTATGCCTTTTTTGAGATGACAAATTGTTTAATAATAAAAATTTTTCTCACTCCATCCTAATAAGTATAATAGTTATTTTAGTGTACGTTGGTCATAAAACCGATTAATATCGCTTATATAGAGCGAATTTTCTGAAATTTTTGTCATAAGTGGAAAAAATCTATAATTTAGGTTTTGAAAAATTAAAAATGGCGTTGAAATTCAAGATGGTGCCGAAACATTACCTATAACTTCTTTGTCTGTAACGGATAATTACAAAATGTTGTTTGAGAATTGAGAATTTGGCATTTTTTTCATTAAAAAAAAATTTCAAATGATGTCATACAAAGATAATAAAATAGCATTTATTTAAGATTCAAGATGCCAGCTTTTCGGAACCTTTTCAGCGATTATTAGATCTGGTCTAAGTGAAATATGAAAAAAAGTTTTGATGCACGATTTAAAAAAGATTAGATTTCACTAATATATAAATTCAAGATGCCGTATTTTTAGCATATTTCTATCAATACTTCGTATACAAAAGTTGCAGGAAATATCCAATGACGTGTTTTTTAACACATTGTTTAGTTCTAAGGGTCATCACTGTGGCGCCACTGGTACTTTTTTATATATTCTTTATCATATCTTGAAAATCAACAAGTTTTTAAAAGAAGGTTGTGCCCAAAAGTTTTAGAAAATGACAAATTATATATTTTTTGAATTATTTGTTAAAAAGTTGTATAATGTTTTATGCTTTGACGCCATCTTGAATTTTTAATTGTTATCAATTTTTTTCTAAATTAAAGTCAGTACTATTTATATTTAAAATTTTGTTTTTTATTTTAGATATCTAAAATGGAACACATGTCACAACAACAATACGTTACAGTTGAAGGAATTGACAATTCGAATGCCCGTGCTCTGGTTGTTAAATTAATTAACGTAGTTTTAACCGTTTTACAAGTAGTTTTACTCTTAGTAGCAACAGCCGCCGGTATAATAATGCCATTTTTAAAAACGAGGTAATAAATTGAAATTAAAATTTTTTTTAAATCTAAATATTTTTTCTCTCAACAGAGTTCGCGTTTTAACAACAGTTTTTTTCATATTTATGGCAATATTTGTGATAAGACAGTGGCCCGACGTACGAGACATTGGCTCCCACATGGTGCGGCATTTAAAGGAATCTTTAATAGTAAAATAGCTACAGTAGAAATAGAACAAAGTCTTTTCTAGAAAGATTTATAACCCAGACCCCAACGCCCCCAAAAATAAACAAATCGGCTAACTATAAATTAGTTTTTTTTGTTTTAGTGAATATCCCGTTTTTGTTTCCTTTTTTTATTTTTATAAGACTTTTGTTTTAATTTAAAACAATTTTTATATTTACTTATATATAAATGTTGGTTAAATAAAAAAAAAATCTAGACATTACATGCGAGCAGCTCTTAAAAGGTTAGAAATGCAGAATTTGGCCTATATTGAAGAAGAAAATAAACTGTACGGAGAAGAATGAGGGATACAGTTTAAAAGAATGAAAAAAACAATCAGTTTTTTTTTAAATTTCTATAAAAAAATGTGATGCAAATAATATTTAACTATTGCTCTACTATAATAATAGCCCATAAAAATTTCACAAATGGATCAGAAAAATAGAATTAGATTTTTTGTTCTTAATTAATAAACTAGTTGAATAAAAAAATAAAACATGCGCCACCACCGTTATAATTTATTTAAAAATTAGAATTCTTTTTCGTTTCATTTCATTTTAAAGTTCCTTTATAAAATTATAATAAAAAATATTAAGAAATAATTTAAAAAAAACAGACAAAATAAATTTAAATATTGTAAACAATTTTTTATGTGTATATATATAGATAACAAACAAACAAAAAGGATATTTTTTTTCTCTTTTGGTTAAAAATTTAAGAAAAAAAAAAATATTAAATTTAAAATAATTATAGAGAAATTTGTTTAAAACGTATATTAAAAAAAAAATGAAAGAAACTAAAAAACGTTTTTATCGAAATTTTCATATAAAAAGGATCAACAAATTTGAAAGAACCTGTTTGGCTGAAAAAGTGCATGTCCCCAAGAAAAAATTGTCCGATCGCACTACAGCGAGCTTCTTGTGGAAAACTATAACGCATTATTAAAAAACTTTCCTTTTGAATTAATTAAAAACCTAACTTCCAAAAATTAAATTACACTACTTTCTGTCAAAAAAAAGTTTAGATACTAGCTTTACTTAAGTAACACAATCCTGAATTCATTCTCTCTAGGTAAAGCTTAGCTTAGGGTTAAGGCTTACTCAAAGCTTAGTCAACACACCAAAGATTTTTTACATCCTATTGCGGGCTCGCAAAACAACGAATTTTACAATTAAATTAATGAAATATACCTAACTGCCAACAAAATAGTCCAAAAATTTGTTTGGCATTAAAGATTTCTAGTAGTTTTAGCCAAAAAAAATTATCCGGATTGGACATCTTCTTCATGTAGAAAAGTTGAAAAAACTAAAATAAACAATGCTCCTTCTGATTATATGCTCGCCTGGTAGAAATTGTCAAATTTTGTTTTAGATTTTCTTTAAAAAAGCCCTTCGAATGTATAAAACTTTTTTATATAGAAAACATTTATATGGCTTTCCGAAAACCAATTTGCGCATAGCTTTTCTGCATCAGGTATGGTTTCCTTAAAACAGATTTTGCGAAGAGCTTTAAAGCTTGATGCGGCTAAGCTCTATTCGCAAATTTTGTTTATGGAAACCATACAAATGTTTTTAAAGCAGGACTTTTTCAGTATACTTTTGCCTACAAATGTTATTAAAAAAGTAACAGGCAATCAGAATTTAGTAGGAGGTAAAAAATATTTAGCTAAAGCTTAGCTAAGTTTTATCTAAGCTTTACGTAAAAAAAGTTTTTTACATTCGAAGGGCTTTTTAAAAAAAAACTAAAACACAATTTGACCATTTCTACCAGGCGAGCATAATCAGAAGGAAATTGTTTGCTTTATATTTTTTAAATTTTTCTACATGAAGAAGATGTCCATTCGGGCTAATTTTTTTGCGCTAAAAATACTAGAATAAATGAGTGTCATCTTTAACCACTTCCAGTAAAAGTAAGTAAGTAAAAGCAGCCCTGTTTATATTATTAAAATAAAATACAAGTTTTAGGTAACAATAAATCGCATTTATTTACAACTTATAGTCCGAATTTAGAAGTAATCCTTTGGAAACTTCCTGCGCCTTGTCTTGCCCTACCAAAAGTTCGGTCAATTTTAATGCAAATATCATCGATGTAGCTGGCCCTCGACTTGTAATCAATAGATTATCCTCATGCACAACGACCAATTGATCATCAATGTACTTATAGCTTGCGGTTAATTTATCTTTAACACCTGGATAGGAGGTGATTGATTTTCCCAATCCAATAGAATGAGCCAAAAGAGCCAGTGGTGCTGCACAAATTGCCGCAATAATACGATTGGATGACTCTTGCCGTTTCAATAGCTCTCCTAGGGCTGCCGATTCAGACATTTCATTGGTACCGCCGAGGCCGCCGGGCAGCACGATGGCATCAAAAGTTTCCTGAAAATATTTTTATAAATTAAAGTGTAAATTTTGAATCTTTTTTGCATACCGAAGAAACTTGATCTAGGCTGGTGTCGGGTACTAGGACGACATTTCGGGAGCATACAGTGGCTGAGGCATCTTTGAGGCCAGCCAAAGTGACGGTTATCTAAAAATAGAAATTCTTTAAAAATATTTATTTTTTATTTTTCGGAAGCGGTGTCTTAAGGAATTTTATTGTCTAGGATCTGTATAGAATCTAGAGCTTGAACTTATTGTATTTAATTTACCAAGCTAGAATCTTAATCTCAAATTTTTAGTTTTTACATTGAATGTCTCTTCTTTATTTGTAACTATATGTTCTTGGTTAGTAATATTATTAAAAGATTAAAGATAACCAAAATAAAGGTCAAGATTTAAAAACATTTGAAGGTCAAAACTTCAATATACTTACGCCGGCTCTTCGGAGCACATCAACTGCAGTAACCAGTTCAATTTCTTCAGATCCTTTCGCTAAAATTGCTAAAACTTTTTTCATATTTTTTGTTTAGATAATTTTATCGATAAATATAAATTGCGATTAAAAAATTATTTCTAATATAATTATTTATTATTGTTTCTTTCCTAATAAGAAAATTAAATGTGAGGTTATGTGTATAACGTTAAATGTATATAGCAGTTTCGTTTCCATCGTTTCATAAACGCTATGATTTGAATTTTGTCATTGCATGGCGGTTATTGGTAAAATGTTTTTAATTATTGAAAATGGCGCGTAATTTTTTAAAAGCCTTTTTCTAATTTTATAATAAATTTATTTTATATAAATTAGATTTAATTAAACTGAAAACCAAGATTTATTGTGAGAAATTTCATCAAATATATATAGAAATTTGGGGAGTTTGTGATACAATTTTTTTCAATAAATTCAATCAGTTTTTAATTAAAAAAGCTTTATTTTTCTAAGTTCCCCTCTTAAAGTTAATCAAATTACAACACATTTTAATAAAATTTGGATAAATGTAGCGTAATAGGTGACGATGCGGGGTATGGTAGTATGGAGGCTATAATTAACTAATATAAGAACAAAACTTTAAGTACGATTTATTATATTTATTTATTTAAAAAAAGAGAATCTCTTAAAATTATATAATTAATCATATAAAATATTCGCCCGATCAGTATAATTTTAATTATACTTACAAGTTTTGACTTGAGCAAAATTTACTACGCAAATGTAAGTTTATTATAATATTCTAGCTATTTTATTTATTATAAAATGTAAAAATGTATTTATAATTTAGATTTTAACAGTTCTATATATAATTTTTTTTAAATTGTTTTTTATAACACAATCCAATAATCAAAATATTAAATAAAAATAATATTAAATATTAATGAAATATTAAAAAAAAATTGGACAAATTCCTAAATCTGTAGAATTTTATTTATAATTTGATTTTAATCACTATAAAGACATAGAAATCAATAACTTGCACCTTTTAAGACTTACTTATTATTTATGTTTTGGATTTTTTCGAACGAAAATATTGTATCTCCATAAGTGGCAATATTCCAATCTTTTTCATGTTATCTTCATTTAAATAAAAAAAAAATGGTCAAAATACTCTGTTTCTGTAGTATTTATTTGACGTTTCGTCTAATATAGACGCATCATCAGAGGGAGAATAATTTACAAAACTTTATACTAAAATTTATGTCCGCACTATGAATTGTAATTG
The DNA here is from genome assembly GCA_027564275.1 of Diadocidia ferruginosa. NCBI lineage: Eukaryota > Metazoa > Arthropoda > Insecta > Diptera > Diadocidiidae > Diadocidia > Diadocidia ferruginosa. Next base: position 9,006 of record JANSTW010047836.1, read on the forward strand.
ATATTATAAATATTTAATTAAACATAAATTTTATAAAGGTTTGTAAAATAATTGATGATGTCTATATATGTTAGACGAAACGTCTAATAAATACCAAAAACAGGCTATTTATTGTTTTAGTTTTTATCACCGAAAAATAATTTATGCAGCTTTTTTTTAATTGAATTAAGACCGCTAAGCTGGAAAAATGGGAATTGAATCCTTAAATCATAGATTATTTAAATTAAGACCGCTAAGAAAAGTTTGGAATATTTCCATATAAATAAAATTACTATACCGAGAGAGTATAAAATTAAAATTCACCTCAAATTGTTGTTGTTTCCTGTACAAAATTTTAGGGGTTTATTTTTCACGAAATTACGTGTAGTCATATCTCTTTCTATATAGTATTTCTACATAATAAGCAGATACTTACATATTTTAAATATAATATCAATTTTTGGTTAAGACTTATCGATTAAATTATTATTGTACTTAGCCCGAGCTGATTATTAATTATAAAATTAGGTTGTTATAAAATCTTTCGTTAACTAAGCTATAACGAAATTCTATCGCGTCTCTATTAATTTAAAAACTATTTTTAAATTCTTGTAAAAAGTCCTACCGCGTATCAAAATTACTTGAACAACTATCAGAAACATCGCGTACTATCTACTCAACGGTCTCGACTTAAACCCGTCCGCTAATAAAGGCACAATTTCCGCCGAATCACGGCCACGTGTTTCGGGCAAATAGATTTTTATCAAAATCACTAACGCAAAACAAACAATGGCAAATGGTAGGAATACAAATGCACCCCAGGCCGACTGAAGACTGGGAAAGGCCATGCCAACAATAAAATTACATGTCCACGATGACAAACTACCCAAGGCCATGGCGGCCGGACGTGGTGAACTCTCGAATAGTTCCGATCCAATGAAATACGGAATTGGACCCAGTCCAAATTGATATGCACATATGTAACTGAAGACGGCAGCGATACAAGCAAATGGAAGCCATGAAGCCAGTTCCTAGAAATATTTTGTTAAGATATTTTTCCTTCAGAATTTCGCCTCAACTTACAATGTATCGAACAATGAACGTAAGAATTGTTAAAAATACTCCACTAAGGAAAATCGATCCCAAAGCTAATGGACGACGATTTATTTTTGTCATTAAAATTGGACTAAACGAAGCAATAATTAAATTAATAACGCCAGCACCCAGATTGGCCCATTTAGCATTTGTCGAACTTAGGCCAGCCGATTCAAATATCGACACAGAGTAGTAGAAAACAGCATTTATGCCAGAAAGTTGTTGACCACCTTGTAATGCACACACTAAAACGACTGGTAGCACAAGTGTTGGATCTCGCAGCACAGACCATAGAGTTCGTTTTTCCGACTGGGAAATCGCCTCTTTTTCCATTGAAGACAATTCTTCTTGAATGAGGCCATGCTGTGATTCTCGTAGACGTTTTAGTTCTAAAAGAGAGGGGTTAAAAATATCAAAACAAATATCATTTTACAAACCTCTAGTTGCACGCTCCCTGTCCCGAGCAACAATAAACAGAAATTTCGGACTTTCCGGAAACCATGGATACGGCAGCAGGCACACAATGACCAAAATAATATAAGCACTAAAAGCATATTGCCATAATTCGGCCGTTCCGAATACCTCTTGCAGACTGCCAATTTGTCCAACAACAACGCCACCGGTCACACCCATCGAACAAAATACGCCCAAAGTACCGCGCAGCGAAAGCGGTGCCAATTCAGCCAAATACATTGGCACTGTGCTTGTAGTCAGGCCAGACGCTAGGCCAACAATAAGACGACCAATGAGCAGCATTTCAACAGAATTGGCCATGCGACAAAAGAAGAAAAAAATCGCTCCCACCATAAACAAGAGGGCGCATGTGAGAAATGATCCTTTCCTAAACGATTTTTTTTATCAAATAAATTAATTTTATATTTTAATATTCACATATTTGAAAACAGGCATTCGGTTTAACTCAAGGCAAGGACGGAGCGTAACTTTCTTTTTTCCGAATTTCATCTTTCCTGTGCAGTAGTTGCCTTTTCTAATAAAAGTAAACCACAAAAAAATGGCGTTCTTCCGATAATATTTGCCAGATCCTTTGTGATTTTTAAAATTTGGGACTGATTGTGGGACTGTCTGACTGACCTGAATGAACTGATCGACTGTGGAACTGACTGTGAGACTAACTGATTATGGAACTGGTCGAGTATGAGACTGCGACTCACTCACGGTGGAACCGACTGACTGACTGTGGTATACACTTCATTGTGGGACTGACTGACTGTGGGACTGATTGATAAATCTAACTAACTAACTGACCGACTGTGAGACTAACTGACTGATTATGGAACTGATTGACTATGAGACTGGCATACTGTAAAACTGATTGACACTGTGGTCTGTGACTAACTGACTCTGGGACTGATTGATTATGGAACTGACCGACTGTGAGACTAACTGACACTGTGACTGACTCACTTTGGGACTGATTGATTATGGAACTGACCGACTATGGGACTAACTGACTCTGTGACTAACTCACTTTGGGACTGATTGATTATGGAACTTACCGACTATGGGACGGGCTGACTGATTATGGAACTGATTGACTATGAGACTGACTTACTAATTGACTTGATGACTTTGACTGTGTGACTAACTTGGAATTTACTGACTGTGGGACTAACTTTACAGTGAACTGATTGACTGTGGGAAGGATTATAGAACTGAGCGACTGTCTGGCTGTGGGTCTGACACACTGTGGGATTGACTGAATGTGACAAAAATTATTATGCGAAAAAAGTTACGTTACTCAATCCTAATATAGAGTCATAGAGGAATATCAGCATATTTAACTCGCGTTTCGAGGCCTACACGTTCTATCATCAGTAGGGCTGGACAAGATCCAAATGTGTCTGTTTTCAAATATGTATATCGTTGCAGTGCCAACGACAAAGTATGATAACTCTGTTTTTTAATATTTAAGGCTGTTTAAAGTTTTTATTCTTTATATGTTTACTGCAAAAAATTATAAAATTGAAGCATTGTGAACGCAGAAATACGAGATTTTTATAGAATTCTCATTCTCGTGATATAAATAACTCAAAAGTATGATAACTCAAATTTTATCCTATACTTGTCGTTACATCAATTAGCTTCTATTTTTACCTTCCCAGTCGATCGGCCACCCATGCACCGCCCAACGATCCAACGGCTCCACCAATCAAAAATATCGACACAATAGCCGCCCATAATATGTCTATTTGACCGGCCGTTAAGTGACTGTCGTAATTTGAAATTAACGTTTCGTTGCACCACTCTTTTAGGTACTAAAAAAAACAAATCGAATTAAGCAGCACAACAAAAAATCATTTCTTACTTGAGCCGGTGCATTTATAACACCGATATTATAGCCAACCGGAACGGATGTGCCAAATGTTGCGGCTATGCTGACTATAATTAATTGTTTGCCCCATTTTGCTGGCTAAAAAATAAATAAGATTTATGAAAAACTGCAAAAAATAATCTTTTTACAGAAATTTAAGCAGATCTAGGCGAAATTTCCAAAATTTTCAAAAAACGTTATAGTCCGAGAGGTCAGCTACAAAAAAGTGCAACTGTTGCAACAAGCTAGTTTTTTGATATTATGTAGAATTTGAGGTGTAGAGTAATACCCCGCGATTCAGTTAGTCTGATTCCCTGAAAATAACTTTTTTTCTGTAGGTCATAGGTACGTAAAAATTGTGTAATACAATATTATTTAGCTCAGATTTTTCTATTATTATGTTTTTTGTTCAGTGGGAGCCAAATAATTTTTAAGATATTCTTGTTTAACTTCTTCTGTCAATCAATCAATTTTTTATATTATACACTAGGCCAATTTGTGAATTTAAATGGTAAAAACTAGGAAAAAATATACAATTGGGATTTTCCGGTCTTTTTGATTCTTATCATATAAGCAACCCTGGGCGCCGATTTTGAGCACTATATAGCGATATTATATCTCTAACTTTATGTATAAAGTCTGCGTTTGCACGAAGAATGTGAAGAATATACAACAAAATACACAAA
>JANSTW010047847.1:0-13096 GCA_027564275.1 Diadocidia ferruginosa
TTTTTTGGACTCCGCCCTTTTAATGTGCTATGTTTGTTTTTCTTAGGCTTTAACAATTTTATGGCTAACTGCTCCAAATGTCTACCTTTCATTTGACACCCACTAAATTTTTTTATCTCCGCCCAGCCCCCCCCTCTACGAACAACTATATGGAAAAACAGTTTTTTCCCCTTCTACCGGAGTGTTGGATTTGACCCAACTTTTTTTTTAAATGATAGGTATTTGTAATATAATATAAACGGGCATGACGGATAGACACTAAGATAGACACTTTTTTAGTTTTACTGATTTAAAACAAAAATTTAACGAATTTTTCTTGATTAGACTCAAACAATTTCCTAGGCCCTAGGTTCAATTTTTAAAATTATTAATTTATTTAATTTAAAAATTTGAGCATCAGATTTCACAAGAAAGAAAGTTTGGATTTCTTTAACACCGTCTTATTATTACAGGTACTGTTCCAAAAAAGAAAACTAAAAATGGCATTAACAATAGCATCCAACCACAACCTAAAAATACGGTGGCTATGCTAAATGAATTGAGACAAGGTTTAATTTATACCCTGGAAGGACAAGCTGGACCCGTTCATGCTCCAGTGTTTACAATGTCTGTCGAGGTAATGTAAACGGTTTTTTGTTAAATCTCTTTATTGTGATTTTTGTTGTTTGCATTTGCCCATTATAATCTAATTTCCGATATTTATTGAACTTTATATTCATAGGTTGATGGACAAAAGTATAACGGACAAGGTCGCAGTAAAAAAATTGCACGAATTCAAGCGGCTGCTACGGCCTTACGTAGTTTTATTCAATTTAAAGACGGTGCCGTATTGACCACAACAAAACCATCGAATAATATGGATTTCACCAGCGACGAACATTTGGAGAATGGTATAGAAAATAAGTTAAATTCAAGCAAGTATTTTATTATTTTGTTTTTGTTGTTTTTGTTTAATTTTAAGTTTTTCAATTGACATGCTAAATATTATGGTTTTTGGCATTTTTTATTTCCAAAAAAAATGTTATTTCTTTTACCCTGAATGTTTTTTGATGCTTGGATACACATGAGGCCTTTGAGAATACAAGAGCAATTTTTTCACTACACTAGGGGTACATGACTTAAATACTCCAAAAAAAATATATTTGGGCCTATTGTTCTACTGTAAAAAAGTTTGAAGCTCAGTGTTGGTTTTCAAATACAAAAACCTGTTTTCTGAATGTAGGCGTAATTCCAAAAAATGTATGTCTAGTTTAAACTTGTAATGTAAAATCGGCCCTAAATCAATAAAATGATGCTGAACCTGTCTTTTTTTACTACTTTGTTGGCTAAAATATCTAAGATAATTATTTGTTATTTTCAGTGATGATAACGATAAGATCCTCACAAGTTTAAGAGCCTAAAAATGCATACATCTTTTTATTATTATATTTTTTTTAGACATTGCTTTATTAGTCGATTAGAAAAAATATGAATTTTTAAAATTTAATTTAAAACAATTATCATTCAAGAAATCAACAAAAACATGATAAATAAGGATGGACAAAAACAAATACCGGAAAAGGGCCCGGTTATGTTGCTGTACGAGCTGTTCAATGACGTTAACATTGAATGTGCCTCGGCCGATGGTGCTCAACATTCTCGTTTTAAAATGATTGCAACAGTTAATGAGAAAAAATTCGAAGGAACAGGTTTTGTACACATTTTTTAATTGTTAATTTTAGAAAATATCATTTAGATTAGAGAACAACCACTATATACTTGATGTGTGTGGTAGCAAATATTTGAAACTACATCTCGGGTCATGTGAACTTGAGATAGTCTTAGCAAGATTTAGAATTTATTTTTATTCTTTTTAGCAGTATATTTTAAATACCTAAGAAAGTTTATAAAAATTATGACTTAAACTGGGTTTTAAATTATGTACAAAGCTATTTTTTCTAATATATATTTATAAATTAAAAAATTACTCAAACGGGGAACTGTTATATGCTGCTTATCCGATTTTATTTAAATAATTTTAATAAAGTTACGGTTACATGCGTCTTTTTACAAGATCTTCAAAAAAAATAGAAAGAGATAGTTTATTAATATTTATTAAAGAAAAATGCAATGGAAAATTGTTTAAGTTCCGGTTTCATGTAATCTTGTTAAAAAAATCACAAAAAAATATACACCAGAATGAAACAAATCAACGTATTTTTTCTATAAAAAAAGTCAATACACTTCATCTTTTTAATATGAAAAGATGAGAAAAAAAATTAATAATATAATTTGTATGTAATGGGTGTGGGAATAAACAATTTTCCTTTGCATTTTTCTTTAATAAACTATCTCTTTCTATATTTTTTTCTTATTTTTTATTTTTAACTTTATTCCCACGTACCACTTTATAATTAGTAATTTTTATATTAAAATGATGAAGTGCGTTGACTTTTTTTCAAAGACGTCTTTTTTTCTCCTCACGTTTGACTATTTTTTTTTTAAAAAGACGGTGTTTTGTTTCATTCCTGTGTATACATTTTTGTATTTTTTTTCACTTTCATCTTGTGTTTTATTAACAAGATTACATGAAACCGTAACTTAAGCTTATTTTAAATAGTAATATAACCGCGGGAAAACCACTTACGGAAATCATGAGACAAATAATTTCGAAAATCATGGAAATCAGAAATCATGGGACGAAATTTGTTCTAGTGGAATATAGCATACGATAGAACCGATTCCCTGCCTTTGGAGTTATCTGCGAGGCGAAAACTCTAGAAAAAATTGTGTCCCATGATTTCTGATTTCCGTGATTTCGGAAATAATTTGTTCCGTTATTTCCGTAAGTGGTATCGGTTATCTGTGAACTGGCGCATATTTGCTTGTTAATACAACGACTTTGCCATGCATGCTGGCTAACAAAAGCTCTGATAAAAATTTAAAATACACAATCATGTAGTATTTTTTTGAGAAAAATAATTAAAAATAGATGCGGTTATCAACGAAAATTCTCTGCGTTCTATATAATTTACAATTAACTAAGATAATTAATTATCCAAAGAAAACTATTTCGCAAAGAAGAAATGGTTTATTATAAAGTATGTAAAAAAATCTGGATAACAAGTGTATAGAGTTTCTCCCAATATAGACTTTGTTTATTTTAATCATTACGTTAAATCTGAATGCTTTTAGGTCCTTCAAAAAAATTGGCTAAAAATGCGGCAGCCAAAGCTGCATTGGCAGCGTTATGTGACATTTCTTACAGTCCAATGCAGTCATTACCAACAAACGATTCAATTTCCAATTCGGATAAAAAAGAATCATTTGAGCTGCCACAAACATTTGCCGATGCCATTGGAAAGTAATATAAATAGTTGAACAGATACTTTTTTCAGAATTTTATACGCGTTCAAAAATTTTAGACTGGTTTTGGACAAATTTTCCGAAGTGACAGTTGGTATTGACAATTATAATCGTCGCAAAGTATTGGCTGGCATCGTTATGATTGATGATTGTGACATAAGCTCGGCCAAAGTAATATCGGTATCGACTGGTACGAAATGTGTTAATGGTGAACATTTAAGTTGCTACGGAGCTGTTCTAAATGATTCACATGCGGAAATTGTATCGCGTCGTTGTTTGATGGATTTCTTCTATACTCAACTTGATTTACATAACAATATAGGTAAGGTGAAAATCTCGGAACAAATAGTTTCAATATTTGTATAAATATTTTTCTTGAAACATCATCCGTGCGATCCCACGCTCTTGAGTTAAGGACAATTCAAGAGCGTGCGGGAGCACTCCCACATTTTCCATTTTTTTTTTAATTTACTTGCATGTAATTATGAAAATGTTTGTCTCACGTCTCATTTTTCATTTTTTTTTAGAAATTTTCTATTTTTGATAAACATTTCGGTAGTTTCTATTAACCTCTTCATTGTGTATCAATTAATAAGTTTCGTCGTAGCAGAGACCGAATTGTCTGATTTATTTTTAAAAATCAATTTCCCTCATAAATTATTTTGTTGTTATTTTTAAACAGGCTCTCGATAAATTTGATATAACATAAATTGATCGAAAGTCTGTTGCAAATTTAAAATTATTCAAAATTTTCACAAAAACCTAAAGACATACCGCCCAAAGCTTTAACAAAGCGTAAAGCCGCCAAAATCAAACGAAAACTATTTATTGGTTTCGATCTTTGATAAAAACCGATAAAATGTCCCTTCTAAAAATTATAAACAAAGCGATGGGTTTATATTTTTGCTACTATAAGGGTTTTGACAAAGACTATTCAAATATAGACATGTCGACCCGGCTGTTTTGCTGCTGCATTTTTTTACGTCTCCGCAATCAAATTGAATTTTACATAGCAACCGACATAGACTATAGCGATATGTATGTCAGTGGAAGCTTCTTTTAGCTATTATTTTCTTGTGTCGACATGTCTATATTTCCATTGTCTTTGGTTTTGAGAATTAGAAAAAAATTTAAAAAAGCTTGTTAAAGCTTTGGGCGTTACTCTTTTGGGTGTTATGTCATGTCACCAGAAAATAATCAAGTCGAAGTCGAAGAAATGTATCAGAGAGATCAAAATGTTGTTACAAAAATTTCTTATCCTGCAGTTAATTGTTTATAAATTTGTCTATTTAGCAACTGTTAAAGATTCAATTTTCTTGAAACCGTCGCCAAATGAACAATTGTATAAAATTAAAAGTGGCATACGATTCCATTTGTACATAAATACGGCACCTTGTGGCGATGCAAGAATTTTTAGTCCACACGAAGACGATATGGGCGCCGATAAACATCCGAATAGAAAGGCAAGAGGTCAATTGCGAACGAAAATTGAGTCGGGCGAAGGTACCATACCAGTTAAAAGCAGCGATGGCATACAAACATGGGATGGCGTTATGCAAGGCCAGCGTCTGCTCACAATGTCTTGTTCGGATAAAATTGCCCGTTGGAATGTCGTCGGTCTGCAAGGTGCATTGTTGGCATCAATTATTCAGCCAGTTTATTTGCATTCTATTGTATTGGGAAGTCTTTTGCATCCAGCTCATATGTATCGGTAAGAAAGAATAAATATTTGTTTTTAATTCAAGCTAAAGAGATTTTTTTGTTGGTATTCTCAGTGCTGTTTGCGGTCGCATAGAAACTACAATTCAAGGACTGCCACCGCCGTACTATTTGAATAAACCAAAATTTGCATTGGTCACATCGGCCGAAACTCGCAATCAAATTAAAGCACCGAATTTCGGTATAAACTGGACGATCGGCAACAAGAGTGTGGAAGTTGTAAATTCACTAACGGGAAAAACAATAAACGGGAAAGTATCACGCATTACGAAACAGGCCTTCTTCTTACGTTATGCTCAATTAATAAAACGTTTGCCCAACATTCAACATCGACTAGTACGTGGCGATTATGGGGAAACTAAATTAGCCGTTCGTGAATATCAAGTAAGTGCAGTAAAAATATATTAATTCCGAGGAGTAAGGCACTATGTTGTCCCATGATTTCTGATTTTCCAAATAATTTCCCTGATTTTCGAAATGATTTCTGTTTTTCGAAAATAATTCTGATTTCCGAAATTATTTCTGATTTTCGAAATGATTTCCGTGATTTCCGAAAATAATTTCTGATTTCCATGATTTGCGAAATGATTTCGGATATTCGAAATAATTGCTGATATCTGAAAATGGTTTCTGATTTCCGTGATTTCTGAAAATGATTTCTGATTTCCGTGATTTCTGAAAATGATTTTTGATTTCGGAAAATTATTTCTGATTTCTGAAAATTATCTCTGATTTCCGACAATTATTTTCGATTTTCGAAATGATTTCCTTGATTTCCGAAATGCTTTGTGATTTTCGAATTGATTTCTGTTTTTCGAAATGACTTCTGATTTTCATAATTATTTCCGTGATTTCCGAAATTATTTCTGATTTCCATGATTAGCGAAATGATTTCTGATTTCCAAAATAATTTCTGATTTCTGAAAATGGTTTCTGATTTCCGTGATTTGCGAAATGATTTCTGATTTCCATGATTTGCGAAATGATTTCTAATTTCCGAAATAATTTCTGATTTCTGAAAATGGTTTCTGATTTCCGTGATTTGCGAAATGATTTCTTATTTGCATGATTTGCGAAATGATTTCTGGTTTCCAAAATAATTTCTGATTTCTGAAAATGGTTTCTGATTGCCGTTATTTGCGAAATGATTTCTGATTTACGAAATGATTTCTGATTTCTGAAAATTATTTCTGATTGCCGTGATTTCAGATAATGATTTCTGATTTCCGAAAATGATTTCTGATTTCTGAAAATTATTTCGGATTTTTGAAACGATTTCCTTGATTTCCGAAATGCTTTGTGATTTCCGAATCGTTTCTGATTTTCGTGATTTCTAAAAACGATTTGTGATTTCAGAAATGATTTCTGAAAATAATTTCTGATTTCCGTGATTTCGGATTTCCGAAAATGATTTCTGTGATTTCCGAAGTGATTCCTAATTTCCGAAATGAATTCTGAACCCTTGTCCCATGATTTCCGTAAGTGGTTTTGCCCCTCGAAGTTGTTGCTACAGAAAATTAAAATATGTTGAAAAAGCTAGTGGAGCCTCGGTGCGGTAGCTTTGAGAACTAAACAATATTAAAAAAAAGTTGTAATTTTTCAAAAAAGAGTTTTAATTTTCTTATAATTTAAAAAAACAAATCGATTTTATATTTTTTTTTATTTTGTGTTTTTTTTTTAACAAAATAATTACTTATAAAGGAACGTAGAAAAGGTTTCAAGTTTCGTTTAAAATTAATACAAAATGCTTTTTATTTCAGATTGCTAAAAAAGAGTTAGTTTCAGCCTTTAAGCGCGAAGATTTGGGTAATTGGTTGAAAAAACCAATGGAGCAGGATCAGTTTATGGTTCCGGAATGACTAGTTTATTCAACTTTTGTAAACATTTTCTTACTAAAAGAAATATATTTGACAGTAAAAATAATCGAAGAAATTATTCAATTATTAGACACATTTGTAGAAATAATAAAATTAATAATAATAATAACATCAACAACAACAATAGCCAACACTAAACTAAACGATAAATATTGGTATCATGATCGTAAAATTTTTGTCACAAAAAACAATAATTTTGGCTTTGATATTTCTGTAGAATAGAGATTAGTCCTTGAGGTGATTTTAAGTAAAAGATATATCACAGAATTTTAAAATGGTCAAATTTTTACATTAGATGTTAAAGATTAATAAAACTTGTTGACGCAAAATCATTATTATATGCATACATTGTTGTAATGCGGTATACATACAAAGTCTTTATTATATTAATAACGTTTTTTGTTATTGTTTTATGATTTAGAAAGATTACAAATTGATCATGTAATCGTTGTACTAATAATTAAAATTGAACAAAATGAAATTAATTACTGTCTTCTTACACACACAAAAAATGTATAAAAATCCAGGCAAATGTATAGAAATTGTTTTAACAATAAATTAATAATATTGTAGAACGTAGGTTATAAACGTTATAACATAAAAATTTAGTAGACTGAAGTATTTTTTCTTTTCCGTTTTTCTCTCTTTTTAAATAGAAACTACACAATAATAACTAAGTGCTTTACTTATATAAACTAATAAGCGATTCATAAATATTTCAAGAAACCCAAAATATAATAATAAATATTATATAGTTAGATTACATAATAGAATATGTAAATTACTCGACATATTATATAAAATAAGCCAGGTATCAATTTACAAAATTACCTAACTGTTTTATTAAAACAATTTTAGAAAATTAAAAACGAAGAATACATTTTTCTAACCGCATTTTTAAATATTTTAAATTTTTCAAACTAAACAGAACCACTTAATCGAGTATTAAAATACACTATCCGACTCATACGCGACTCGACACCGTTATGCGAATCGCTCTGATTCGTAAACGTTAACCGACTCGACCCGAGACTACACGACCCTACCATCACCCATTACCCGACTCTACCCGACACCAAGCTGGAAAACATTTCTAAAATCTATTTTTCGGTTCTGTTTAAGTCTTTTAAGTTATTTATTATTACTCAAATTAACGAAATAATTTGTTAACTAATTTGATATCGCCATTATATAGAAACTTTTACCGATGCGCAAACTTAAATATAAAATGTACACATACATTTTGCTAGTTGCTTTTTCGAATAGTTATTCCATTTTTCTGCCGGGTTTATTTGCACAAAAGCTTCCACCATTAACATATATATATAGTTTACCGTCAATTCTCTGAAAATTCGATGATCGCACAGAAACTTTTGATTCCGATAAAAATTTATCAAAATACTGCTTTTTAGAAATTCGTAAATATGTTAGTATTTTCAGTCGTTTCGTGAATTGTCGGTGAAACGCAAATATTAAATAGAAATTCTATTTAAAAAACCAAGTCTTCCTCCTTCATCGAAATAACGTGTATTTTTTTTAAATCTCATAAAATATATAGTTTTTGATAACTTTTTTGGTTGGTAAATCGAAAATCTGTTTTAATTAAAATTAAATTAAAAATATAAAATCATGTAAAGGAGGTTTTTTTATAATAAGGACATAACAACATTTTCTTTTTAAGTACAAAATAATTGAGATGCATTGTTACATTTAAGAATTTAATCCGATCTCGTTCATAATATGACTTGTGCTCGCGAGGTACGTTAGCGGAGTTTAATTGTTTGGGGCCATTTTCCTGTTAATCGTATAAAAGACCGAAACGTTGGTAATTTAGAGTTCAATATTGTTTCTGAGCTCATCTATCCTTGGTGTTATATTACCAACGACTTAATATAAAGGAAAAGTACAAGCTTTTAATCGCATGAACGAGATGGTCATTCTACCGAACCTTTTCGAAAGATTATATATATAATACCGAACTTTCTCTTCAGTAATTGTTTGACCAGATGTATGATATCACCATCTTGTTAGAACCACATGTATCAAGCCCATTCAATTATGGCCAAAAAAAGTTCTTCAACATAACACTTAACTCAATAGCGAACTCCATTGACCGTAACATGACGATCAATTTAATCAACGAAAAATATAGTCCCGGCAATCGGCATGAAATCCTCTCCACATGGTAACTTTTTGTAGATGCACATTAGGATGGAGCGTAACATGTTTTTTTTTAATTTCATCTAGACTGACCTTCGAATAGATTTTTTTCCTAATAAAAATAAGCCATAAAAAAATTAATTCCATCTGATAATATCTTCAGGTTCCTTTCTGATCCTCAAAAATTGACCATTTTTATCTTTTTTCAAATTTTGAAGATAAAAAAAAGGCTGAAGATATTATCAGAATGGACCAATTATTTGTTTGTGGTTTATTGTTGTTAGAAAACGTAATAGCAGCATCCAGATGAAATTCGATAAAAAACAAGTTACACTCTACCCTTATGCACATAATGTTGTTCAAAAAACTATTTTTTTGCTTTGCTCAAGGTTAAGTACAAATAGTTTTTTTTTTGTTCTGGACTAAAGCCTTTTTGGGAAGGGCTCTAATGTTTTTATGCAAAAGCTTCGAAAACTGCAATATTTTTATGCTATAATTATTCAAATTGGAAGAACCTTAATTGTTATGTCCCTATTGCAAAAGCCCTTTTTACCACGCGATCCACCACCTCCTTAATAATAAATTTTCAAATAAATAAAAAGGCTGATAAAATTTAGTTAGTTTTTTTTCGGTTTAATGTTCCAACTTTTATTCGATATTCATTTTGTAACCCCCCCAAAAAAAAGAAGATGGTATAAAATAATTTTATTTAAAAATAACTATATATAGTTCTTCTTTACGAAAGAAAATTTAATTTTTTAAATAAAAATAGAAAATTTAAAAAGAAAATTGTGATTTTTAAGGTTAGTAAAAAAATAAATTTAAAAAATAAAAACATATAAATTAAAAAAAAAATTACGAAATACTGTGATATATTTTTCACTTATATATTTAGCTCGACTATACAGTTCCATTCTAGAAGTATTTAAAAGCTTTAATTATTATTAATTAAATTTTAAAAACATGAATTTACTTAAGTTACACTTAAAACGAAGAAAACAATATTGATAATGGAATTTGTAATAATAATCCGTTAACTATATCTTTTGAATAATATCTAAAATTTTAAATTTTAAAAACTTATAACTTCACACAATACATACATACTATAATACATATACTCTTTCTTCTTCTTCTTCTTATAATCCCCTCATCCCCATTTTACCCACACATATATATATTACAATAATGAATAACCCTTACAATATTAAACAATTTTAACAATAAATATTTTCAAACCAACCATATACCTATTTGCTTATCTATATAAGAATTTTTTAAAATAAGACACATTTTTTAAGTAGAAAATTAACAAAAACCATAAATTAGTTTTAGAGAATTTAGTCTTTCAGTAATATTTATTGAAATATCTTTAAAAAAGAAATTATAATCAAAATAAATAATTTAAAAAATTTTGAAAACCATCCCCACTATAACGAAAACCACACACTATAATACTTATATACATAACATATTTCATCTCTAAAAATTTAATTAAAAAACCCCAAAAATAATTATTTAACATTCTATAAAGTAGATTGAGTGAAACCAAAATTAGTAACAACAATTAAAATTACAACACTAAGTTGAAAACATTTATTATATAAAAATATCATAATAGTTTTAATTAAGGGCACCATACCCTTTTTTCAAAATAAATTTAAAAAGAACAACCTTAAATCAACTCATCATAACATATACGACAAACAAAAGATAATTTTAAAATTATATAAAACAAAAAACTTTAAACGCAATTTAGACTTTAAAATTTAAAATTTAAACTATAATTGATGACAATTTTAATTCTCAAATACAATAACAATAATTAACTATAATATTAATACAACAATAATACAAACATTTCACACCGGCTCAAGTTTTGAGATTAATTATTGAAATCCAAAAGAAACATAAATTATTAAACAAAAAAATAAAAAAAAAAACTATAAATCATTATTATATAGTGGTTCTGACAATTAAATTCAATAATTTAACTGGTTAAATAAAATTAATAAAAATTAAATTTGAAACAACAAACGTTAATTTATTGTACGTTTTATTTTATATGAAATAATTTATTAATTTTATAGTTGGGGTCTCCAAATTAAGTAATCCAGAAACTCGCAATTTTTTTTAATATTCTTCAAAATAAATGTTTATGTTCCCTCGATTAAAACTATGTTCTTACTCGATTAATATGATTTACCACTACGATGAGCAACATGACCTTTTAGACTTTCAATGTGACAATCCTTTTTTTGTCTTAAGTAGATGTTAGACGTTGACTTGTTCAAGAAATAAAGAAAACAAAGAATGAGATCGAGAATATAAAATAAAAAAATGTGTACACTCGAATGAAACAAAACAAAGACTTGCAAGTCGCTATTGAGGGGAAAAAGGTCATCGTTCCAAAAAAAAACTTCGCACTTAGACTTTTTGCTATAATGCTAACTCTTTCTTTTTTTCTTGATGACTTGTAAAATTAAGTAGCTTGCAAGTCTTTGTTTTGTTTCCTTCAAGTATACACATTTTTGTATCTTATATTCTCTAGAAGTACTAGAAGAATGAGTCGTGTCAATAAATCATTTTCATAGTAAAAAAGAAGTACTAGTTGGGGCTTATTTTCATATTATTTAACTCAATTGTTGTTGTTTTCTGTACAAAATTTCTGTTGCTTATTTTTCAATTATTTTTCACGAAATTGCGTATTGACGCGACTCCAGTAAATTCTAGTACTTCTAATATTCTCCATCTCGTTCTTTTTTCTTGATTTCTTGAACAAGTCAACGTCTAACAGCAACTTTATAATAACGTAACGATTTCACGATTCAATTCGTCGAGCTAGAGTAAATTTAGTCAAATTTCGTATACTTTGTAATGGTTTTTTTAAACAACGTTTCGTGTTTGAAGCACTGGGCAGACCTAATAAATATTAAATTATTAATAGACAGATACCTCCGATTAAAATATATAATGGTGAGTGGGCTAGAACAGACAAAAAATCAGAAACATTTGAAAAACACTTTCAGGCCTTCCTGGATATTCCTATCAAAAATTGGCATAAATGAAGTAAAATCAACAATTAAAAATAAAATCAGCTCAACGAAAACAACATATTCAATGCACTTCGAAGAACATGCCTCTTTCCTGAAAAAATGAAAACTGCTCAAATAATCTTGATCCCAAAACCAGGTAAAGATCAAAATTTAGTAGACTCCAAATAGCGTCGAAATTAGATTGAACCTAACAGTTAAATGACTTAAAAGAATTAAGGCAAATAAAAGCAAGTCAGTGCACGTCACCTTTGCTAAAAAAAGAAGATATTATCCATCTGTAACACTAAATAATAAAACTGCATCACAAAAACACTCTGCAAAATACCTGGTAATTCACCTAGACCGGAAGCTCACGGGAAAAAGTCATATTCTTAACATCTTAGAACAAATTTGGCGAATAATGCAGTATATATAGCGAATGTGCTCCAAATAGAACCGCACCAGTTCTATCCTGTAAAGAACTTCCCTCGACAAAAAAAAATATAGTACGACTTTTGGGGGAAACGCCGCCTTTCGGATGGGGGCAGGTTTTAAAATGTGTATGCAAAATTTTTTAAATCCAAAATTTGATATGCAACAAATATAGAGAATGTAAAGGTGAGAAAATTAAAAATGTTTTTAGTGTAAACTTAACGGAGCACACTCTTTAAAAATGGGAGGGATTAACGTTTGTATGAAAAATATCGAAAATAAATATTTATAGCGGTTGTTTGATGTCAAACGAAAGGATTTGACAAGCGCTACAATTTTAGTTCTAAGGGTTTTAGTTCATCGTTGTCCCTTCAGCCCCCAGGAGAGGGCTATTTAATTAAATCTGATACCATGGTTTTCATTGTATACCATATCAAAGGTGGAGTGTTGTCAGCAAACTCGAGTTAATTAACATTTTTTGCTCAACCAATAAAGGTGCAAATTTTAGTATGTTATATTTAATATCAG
>JANSTW010047858.1:0-13095 GCA_027564275.1 Diadocidia ferruginosa
ATTACTGGTGGGCTGTGACGCAAATTCGCATCACATGGTCTGGGGCAGTACTAACACGAATCGTAGAGGCGAGGAACATCTCGAGTATCTTGCCTCTACCGATTTGGAGGTGCTAAACCGTCGCTGTGAGCCGAATTCTGTAATACCCAGACGACAGGAAGTAATAGATCTTACACTGGGATCCAGAATCATCTCAAGTGAGATAACGGGATGGAAAGTGAACGCGGAGGATTCTCTGTCGAATCATTAGTACATCGATTTCTCTATCGGGGCCGACCGACCGGTTGATCCTCCGTTTCGTAATCCCAAAAAAACCGATTAGGACGGGTACAGACGGGTGCTTCAATCTTTATTGAGACCAACTTCTGGAAAGCTCAAATGCAGAAGTCAGCAGTTTAACATCTGCATATATTATAGTCTATAATTTATATTTCGTAAATTATAGGCAATCTCTCAATGCATTCTTCAGACGAAACGTTTTCCTCACTAAAATACACAAGTGTTGTAAACAAATTGAGGCAAGATTTTCACTTTTTCAGGATGTTTCTATTCCAGAAAGCGCGAAAAAATTTAATTTTTGACCTTTTCTACCACAATACTTACAAACCGTGCATATTTTAGCATAACTTTATTTGACAAATTTGTTTTCTGCATCAACACAAGTAACTTTTCTAATTATTGCAATAAACTACAAACGATCCGTATATACTATTTTTGGCCGTCGTTATGAATTTCGCCTCCGAGTACAATACATTTCACACCTAAAAGTCAGAAAAATGCCATAAACCATTTTTTTTAAATTGTATTTTCAAAAATATCTGCTAATTGTACGTGAAGCCCCAAGATGAACAAAGTATAAAAAGAAATTTGGTGTGAAATTCCTTACAACGACCAAAAGAACTATAAGCATTGTTTGTAGGTTATTGCAATGTTTTGCAAAATTTCTAGGGTTGATGAAAAAAACATTTTGTGAAACACAATAACTTATGCTAAAACATACATGCTGCGACGCACTGTTAACTTAGAAATGTCTAAAAATTTAATTTTTCGCGATTTCTGGACTAAAAAAATACCGAAAGAGTGAATATTCTGGCCTCGACATGTTTACAAAGCTTGTGTATTTTAGTGTACAAAATATTTCGTCTGAAGAATGATTTGAGAGATTGCCTATAATTTACGAAATATAATTATATACTGTGTGACAATGAAATCTGGTATAACGTTGTTTTTATTACAAATTAAATGTTTTCGAGCTATCAGAAGATTGCACTAAACAATTCTAAATAATTTACGTGATATAGTCATACAAAACCAAATCTCGAACAAATAGTTAATGGCGTAAAAGAAAGTTCATACTAAACTATCAAAACCCAAATAGGGGTTTGCTAGTTTGGGTGCGGGTAAGTACTTCTAGAAACTGAAGTCAGAATTTTGTTTACATTCGATGACTTCCAAACTGTTGTACCATCCTATTATATTATTAAATGTTTTGTGCCCGCACATATGTTATATCATCAAAAATTTATATTTTATGAAATGTAATACTTTTGTTTCAAATTAATTGAAAAATTATTAAACATAATATCAACAACAACAAAAAATAACATTCTAATTAGCATAATTATTATTATATATTATACCTATAATATGTATGTCATATAATAAAATATATTGGAGATAAAATTTCAAGTGTGGGCGATTTATGTTATTGCATTTTTACACTACGGGCGATATAAAATTAATGAATTAAAAATATTTATACCATAAATTCTGTACACTTAGACAAATTTATTATAAGGGGAAAATTATATTTACCGCCCGTGTAATGTGTTTATTTTGGAAAACTTGCAAATAAATCGGACAACTCACTCGCTGTTGCAAAAATTTGTTTATAATATTTTTATTTAAAATCGCCAAATCTAGTAATCAATTTTTTCACCCTGTTCGGCTTAGCCAATTTTTAAACACTTATTAAAACTTGATGGCAATACAATATTCTTTTTTAAATATTTACTTTTTTTCGATCGTGAGTGTCAACAAATTTAAAAATTTAGGAACAGACTAATCGATCAACGAAAAGTGAATACTTTTGCAATATTATGTGGCTCCAGCTATTCGCCGAAGCCTGTGGTTCTAGCATACGCAAGAACCTTCAAAAAAATTGATGTTTTTTACTCATACCGACAAGGATTGCACTATTTCTAGGCTAACCTTTCGTCAGTGGAGTTGGATAACACCCTCTGACTGTAGAATGTAGATGTTGTTTAACATTTTTTTATAATTTAAAAATTTAATGAGCTGTTTCGGTGATTTTGTTATTAATTAAATGACTTTACTTTTTGATATTTTTTTTTTGCAAAAATATTTGATAAATGGTCAAGTTTTGTGTTATCCACTTCATGAAGATTTAATGGGAAATAATAACATATTAGATTTTTATTCTTAAATTCTGCAAATGAAAAGTGCTGCTAAGTTAAGTGAATAATACTAACTAAAATACGACAAAATTACTCCCATAAATGCTATATAATAAAAACAAATCTCGATTTCTTTAATTTACAATTTTTGTATAATTATTATCTAAGGAATCATAAAGTTAATTATAATTTTTTATAAAGAAAGAAAAATATCTTCAATGAACAGTGTATAAACAACAGAACCATCAGGGGCGAGAATTCAACAAAATAAAATATGTCAAATAGAACTGGGAGCTTTCATACACAATATATACTTATATAAATACTATTATTTTGTCAACTAATTACACATTCATTTTGATAAGAAAAATCAAATAACAATTCAAATCCCAACAGCACCGACCACGCATATAAAAGAAAGGAAAAACTTTTCTAATAAAAAATTATCAAACAGAAAAAAGCTTCACACTGCTATTGTTGTCATCGAATCTTCTATATGAAATATTTTTCCACTATATTTGTGTTATGTTTTCGAAAAAAAAAATCTCTTATTTTACTTTCTGTGTAAATAAGTTAACTGAACGGAAAAATTGTGTTGTATATATATGAAACTACCATATATTGCCTTTTTCTATAATAAAAATTTTGGCTTCAACAAGAAAAGATGAGAAATATAAGAACAATTAGAAAGGAGAAGAGAAGTACGAAGTGAAGGCAGAAGATAAGAATTAAGAAAAAGAAGAAGATTAAAATGAAGAGAAGAATGAAAAGAATGAGAAAAAAAAGAAGAACATTGACGAAGGCATAAATGAAGAGAAAAAATGAGAGGAGCAAAAATAGAAGAAAGATGAGAAGGAAGAATAAAAAAACGAGCCGGGAGTGGTTTTGAAAAAACTTTGATTCTTGATGCAATTGGAAATTTAAAAAAAGAGGAATAACAAAGTAATATGTAAATAAAATTTAAAATTAAAATTAGAATACAAATAATAAATGGATAAAGTAAAATTTGGATTTAAAATAAGCATTTTATTATAAAAAAAAACAATTCAAAACCAAGCTAATATATTTCCGTAAATCCATGTCACATCTTAGATCTAAATTTTCAAAATCTGCAGAAGCCATTAAAAATTGCACCATAAAGAGACACCCAAACCTTATAACGATCCCTACCAAATCCAAGACCTAACCTCACCAAAATCAACTCCGAAAAAAAGGCGAAAAAATCTTTTGAATCTAAAAATCGGAAAAATATTGTAAACACTGATTCCTGAATTCCCTCACAGACCTAACACGTTTCATATTTACTGGCAAAGAGCTCCAAAGGTGGACACCACAAACAACAAAATTAATTCTTCATAACAAAAGTTGAGCATCTTGGTAATATTAATTGTAGTGAATGAACATTTGTTGCAAAACGGAGTTTTTCATTAAGATAACTAGGTTTTCCGAAATAAATCAATTTATAAAGTTAAAAACAGGATCTGTAGTCAAAAAATGATGATAAAGAACAACCAAGAATAGATTTTATATATGGAGATAGATTGATGCATTTATTTAAGGCAACATTATAAGTTTTCCTTTTTATTTACTGTCCATTGAGCAAAACACAACATCACCATATGTAAAGTGTGGAATTATTATCGCTTTAACTAATCGAAAACGAGTGTCTTCAGTTAAAATATTACCAACTTTTCTTAACAAACGCAATCCACCATAAACCTTACCACACAAACCATTAACATGATCAGACCAGGAAAGATTATCATTGAATTCAACTCCTAAATTTTTAAGTTTTTTGTAAAAAGGTATCACAATACCATTTAAACAAATTTCAGGCCAACAGGAGTATAGTCAAAACTGCGTCTACATCCTATCATCGCTTTGCTTTTGTTTGGATTCAGGTTGAGACCGTTTGTCCTGAACCAAATTTGAATATTTGCTAGATCCAAGTTAATTTTATTAATTAAATCAACACTGTTCGATGGATGACCACTAATACTCAATTGCACATCGTCGACAAATAGGTGACACTTAACATTCCGAGTTATGTCAGACAGATCATAAATAAAAAGTGTAAAAAGTAGAGGTCCCAGAATGGAACCATGAGGAACACCACAAGAAACATGAATATAGTCCGAAATTGTATTATTAATATCTACAAATTAGAAACGATCGTGTAGATAAGATTCTATCTGTAGCTGAAAAAGAAAACTTAAAAAAAAATAATTTTATAACATAAGCGATTGTTACTTACACTGTCAAAGGCCTTGGAAAAATCAAGAAACAAACGAATAAAAACATATTTTTTATCAAAGCATCTTTCGACATCATCAGCAATATTCAGAAGAAGGGAAGTACTATGAAATGGTCTAAAGCCGAATTGAAAAGCTTATGAGCTGCAAGATGTTCCATCTGACTCCTGACTATAATTTCCAAGGCCTTCGACAGTGCTGGGATGATGCTAATTGGCCGAAAATCAGCAGGAGATTTTGGTGAAATTACCTTAGCCAAAAGTATTACTTTCGCTATTTTCCATGATTAGGGATAAATTGATTTCGTCAAAATGCAGTTGAATATATCTGTGATAATATCATAAAATATAAAAGGCAGAACAATTTTTAAAAATCTGATAGAGATACCATCAGTACCCATTGCATTCGATTTTACTTTGTGAATTGCGCTTATAACCTCATCATGGAAAACATTCTTAAAGTAAAATAAATTTACATCTTCTATACATGAAAAGGATGGCGATTTAACAAAACTAGCAGATTTATTAGTGAAATGAGCATTATTTCCAATTTTATTGGGCTATTAACTCTAAGGTCTTTAATATTTTTCCAAAACATTTTTGGAGGCAAAATTGGTGTTAACTTCGGCGAATAAAATTTAAAACGTAAATCATTTTCCAATGTTATGTTCTTTTGGTTCAAAATCTTAAATTGATTAAAATCATCAACATGACCTGACCTACGCCATTTGCCGTGTGCTAAATTCCTGTCAACGAAAAGCTTGGATAACTCAGGAGTAGTCCACGGATCTGATCTAGATCTATTGTTATTAAAAATACGCAAAGGAACATTGTTTTTCAGTTGATCACTATAACGTATTTGATTCCAATTTTTTGATGAAATATCATTTTGTAATTTATCATTGAATAATCGCGATACGAAAAACTTAATTTAGGGGAAAACAAAATAGGCGAGCCTATGACAAATATATCAGGTCGTGATGTGAGATTCCTGGTAGAGCAATTTGATCAATAGTCGGGTGCGACAATGCATTTGAGGCACATTACGTGTTCAGCAATGTCTTTATTGATTATGATAGACTTTAAAAAACATGAATTTTGCACAATGTTGTCATTCTGAGAAATTTAAAATGGCAGAGTTATTCAAGATGGCCGCCAAAACCCACAACCTCTTGATTACAGAACCGTGACGTTACCCACTGCTCCATACGGGATCGAGTTATTTTAATGATCATGAATAAACTGAAAAGTTGTTTCAACTTAGTTAATATAGATTGTTCCTGAAAGATTTATTATAAATTTACAACAAAAGGACGTAATAATATATCGCAACCATTTAATCATCATTTCCAAAATTTATTTTTGATGATTGAATGCGATTATATGATATTGTGACTATAAGTAGTAAATATACTATATATATACGTCCTATAATATTGGTAACATATATATTATTTAACCCAACCCAACCATTAAAATCCATCAAATTGAAAATCTCACAAAATGGCATCTGTATCTGTATATAGAAGGTACGTGATACACAAAGATTGTACTTTATAAATTATTTTCAAAAGTTTCAATACAAAATGGTTAAAATGTATAAATGTTAGAAAATTTTATCTACGATGTAATGATAGATATTTGAAAGGACTCTCGAAAGACTTGGTTTATACATCAGAATGTATATATATAGTTAGTTCACAAAACACTCAATTCATACATAACATGCGGTACGTGAGATAAGGGATATTTTTGCAGAAATAATATTAATAATATTGCGATGTGTCGCTTGCCACGCACATCACGGAATAAATTTTATATTCCTGTTGAATGGGTCCATTGATGATATCCGGGTCCATATATATTATTACACAATACGGTGATATAACATTTTGTCAGTGAACGATATATAAATGAAAATAATATGTTTCAATAAATATAAATGACGGTTATTTTATTTACCACTCATCACTCGAATCTATTTAGAATTTTCTCATTGCAATATTCTTTTAGTCTTAAGGGACCCGCACAGTGTGAAATTTTTAATAAATCTTTTTTTTCCATTATCCGATAGCATCATGGAGTTTTGTACTAATACATCCATGGATAGCATACACTGTTATAAACATTCTCTCCAAATTTCTTAAAAAAAAACCAATTACAATTCCAGTGTTGTATTATAAAATATGTCTAAAAATCTAAGGCCATTTTATAAATATTTTTAATTTTTTAAATCTCTTGCAGATTTTTTTTTTAGTTTATATGATTTTTTAATTTATTTTTAAATATTTAAATTTTTATCTTTAGTCTTTACACTTTTTTACTTCGTTAATTACATCAAACAGCGACATAATATGAAAAAAGGAAGTTTTCTTCCGGATACTCACATATATGTACACCAAGTATACACAATATATATATATAGTGTATAATAGACATATACTTCCGTCCGGCTATCAAGTATGATGATGTTCCGATGGCAAATACACTAAATTAAAATATGATCGCACAACATTTCCATGTTCTCGTAATAATAATAAAAAAAAACGAGAAAAGACAATTTTTTCTACATAAAGTGTAACGTTTTTTATTCGTCAATTTTTAATTTATTTAGGAGACATTCATCTAACCGATGCGATTATATCCCGTATATAGAAATAGCTTGACAGTATACGGGAATTGCATATGGATTCAGCGGATGGACATAAATTGAACTGCATACAAAACTATTGAATATTGTATTTTGTGTTGCGACATTAAAGCTATAGTATAAGAAGAATAACTGAATATGTTGTATTCATCATCCTTTACTGGAAAGCGAGGGAGCATAATGTAGGGATTCTTTTATCTGATAGTATCTGATAGCAGCGTAATAGAAACTTGCGTATGTAGTATATATATATGTAATTTAATTTATTTATTCAAAAAACTGTACAAAGGTTACAGGCCATTATTTTGTGTAAGACAAGATTCTTTAAATTTGAAAAAATGTATATGGAGATTATAAAAATTATAAATTATAAATTAACTTAAATAAAAGAGAATTAACAATAACATAAACTTATCATATAGAATTGTTATCACTGTTACAAACTATTATCGCTACTATTATATATAATTTATTTAAGAACATATTCTTATCGCGCTTTAAAATCATATAAAACATCTCCGATTTTTTACTATAAATATGTGAATTGTCACATTTATCAAACCACATCAGGAGCTCCAACTTATTGTTCAAATATTCATAATAAATATAAAATACCTAACATATTAATATATACAATGCGATAGATACTCCTGAAATGTGTCAATCTATATAATTTTATAAGAATAAACTTCTATAGAATATCAATTTAATATAATTTTTACACACAAAAGGTGTTAAAGTAAAACCACAAATTTCTCTGTGTAGGTACTCAATATATGATGTGAATTTGATACTTTCTTCTAACTTACACCCATATATTATAGTTAGAGAAGAAACATTGAATTAATGGAAACCAATTTTTTTTTGTGTGGTTTCATTCAACAAAATATTTCATTTATTGAGATTTGCCTCTTTCATTGAGTTTTTTTTACAATTTGTATTCAGAAATATGTAAACTGATATTATATTATGTAGCTATATGCGTCATATTAAAGAAATTTTCACATAAAGGACATTATTTAACATATGTTTCAATTTCAAATGTTACATAATAAGATTAATAAAAGTGATAACACTATGAATTATATATGGAGTTAGGCATGTGACATTTTGAAAATTTGAAAATTTCAATGATTTAATATTAATAATAATAAATATACATATCTTCGTACAATATCTAAGATTTCATTTTTTTTTTATTAAAACCAAACTTGTGGTCTGTATAATAATATATAGAAAAAGGACCTCGATAAGACTTGACATGTCTTTTAATCATATAATAAAGAATTTATTCACTATATAGAGTGGCGAACTATATACGAATTTCACTTTTTTCCAATTTCTTTCTGCTCCGCCAATGTTTAAAATATTTTTCAATTTCAAACAAACGCACTCTTCAAGATCTATATAATGGCGGAGCTAGAAGATATTTTCAAATAATTTTTGAACAAAATCATTTTATTTTTATTTTGTCTAGCTTTCGCCAGAACCATTTCAAAAAAGTGTCTTTACTCCTATACCGACAAGAGTTTGCACTATTTCTAGGCTATCCCGTCATCAGTGGAGATGGATCCACTGATGACGGTATAAAGTAAATACAATTTTTTCCAAAAAATTGCAAGTTTCTCTAGTTTTTTTTATTGTTTGTAATTTAATTTTGTATAAAAAAAACAGTCGGTAAAATCATCATCAAATTGTTTGTAATGCTTTCATTTTCTCCAGTCGGTAAATGGTATTAACTCCAGAAAAAGAAATGATTGAATTAGGAGTTAGAGTTATTGATTTACAGAAAAATCTCTACTCCAGGACTTTATTTTATAAAAGTTTATTCTCATATATAGATTTTCTAAAGATTTTTCTTGGTAATCTTTTTAATATCCAAAAATTTATTTTTGAAATTTGGAAACTTGATTAGAAAGATTAGATTTTGGTTAGCGCAGCTGATATAGGCGCCAGTAATATATAGATTTTAATTTATTTTGTTGTAAATGTTAATATTTATATAAATTGGTAGAAAATATTTTTCTGTTCATCTATAAAATGTTGCTGAACTCTATTAATGTTAGATGCGTTACGGTGATCTAAAAATTGTCACTGCTAATCTACTATATATAAAAACTGCAATAAATTTCCAAATAATTTAAAATATTGCAATATTTTAAATTGAAAATGTTATGTGTGTGCATTTTTAATTTCCTTTTTCAATTTTCAGCTGCAGAGCAAATATTCATATATACATTATACATATTATATAGATAAACATTTCCATATATTTAAATTGATAAAATTGATATCGGAACCATTTTTATTCTATAAATATATAAACCTATATAGACATTAAATCATATAAAATATTATTATATAATAAGCGCGATTTTTATCGCGGCGTCGCGTCATGTGTTTAACATAAAATCGGTCCGAGAGCCCCCAGTATAACTAGGATGCTGCTTTTACTATATTTTAACATTTGAAAACTGATACAAACCAAAACATTCTATATAAATTCACATTTTTGTGTAAACTAATAGATATTTACAACAACAAAGATAAGAGCCCTGGTCTTTAACCTAGTGACCCTCAAGGTACTTAATACCCAGCCTCACCAAAATTGACTATAAACCGTATTTCTGCAAATATAAACTATATATATACTAACTTTCCCGTTGACTTAGAGACCGCAAATACAATCCCAGATTCAAGGACCCCCTCCAAAAAGCCCCTTTTTATCTTTGACTTAAAGACTTGTAATCCCAGAGTATTGGACCACTAAAAACTCACGCATACCAAAATTTATTCAAATCGGTTTACTGGTAAAAAACATTCTCTATATGTTTATATTTTTCGACCACTTTTAAAAAAAATCGTATTATCCATTGACCTAGAGAGTCCAAATGCAGTCTCAAGAGTATGGGACCACTAATAACACCCCCTCACCAAAATTGGGCCAAATCCGTATCTGGTAAAAAACCTTTTCTATATGTTCATATTTTCCGATCATTTTTAGAAAAAGAAAAAAAATCGTACGGGAGCCCCCCTTCATCTTTGACCTAGAGACTTTAACTGCAATTCCAGTGTATGGGACCACTAATAACTCATTCTTACAAATAATTGGCCAAATCCCTCGACTGGTGTAAAACTTTCTTGTGCCTGATATTTTGCTGACGGACGAACGAACGGACGCACATTTTTTATTTTCTAGTTTTTCTGAATCAGGGAATCGTAAAAACAATTGAAAAAACATAGTCCTGGCAATCTGACCATTTTGACCTAAATTAAGGCTTGTACTATTTTCATACAAACTCCATATATATGGACAGAAACGCAGATTGTTACGTTACATTTTTTGAATGCAATATTTTATGGTTATTAGTAATTTTTGCTTTTAATTTAAACTTGAATCGTAGACGAATTCAATATGTTAAAAATATCTAGAGTTTTGCATAACTAAAGACGATTGCGCGAAAAAAAACTTTGTGAATTGTGCTACTTTCAATATAATCAGATCATATATTGGCTGTGCAACGAATTTTGTTCATAATAATTAATAATACAAGAAAACAACCAAAATCAACATATAGAGTATGTTAATTCAATTGACCGCGCAGCGAATTTTTTTTTCTATAACATATTACCAGATTTCTCGATTTTCCTTTTTTTTTCAAAAGCTTTAGAGAGGTAATACCCCCTTTACCCCCCAGATCCGCGCTTGAGTTTAATCTATCAAGTCTCTATAAAATCGAAAACAATTTTGTTTTGTCAAATTCTAATGAAAAATATTGATAATTATTATTTAGCTATTTAAGATAAGCCTGCCAAAGTGCCAACAAAATGTATTGATGTTAAAATAAAGAAAACTTTTCCTTTGAAATATTTAAAATATTCAAACTGTATGTATTGTGTATTTTTGATTTAAGATTTTAAATTGAATTTCAATTACTTCAATTACGTCAGCAGCACATAATTACATACAATAATCATATGTTTTGAAACATTATTGAAATAATTTGTATACATTATACCTGCCATTGCAGTGCAAGCGAATAATATATGTTTTGCAAATGGGCCAGTTAGGTTAGATAAATCATACGAAGTACCTACAAGCTGCCCCGCCATATTTGTTTATTTAAACTACATGGGTTTGCTGCCAACATGAGATGCGAAACGACATCAAAACATATATGATTATTGACTATAATGATGTTATCCAGCCTTTGTGCTTTGTGACGAAGATTGCTCTTAGAAATGACATGTAGTTTACGCAATTAAGTACATGCACTTTTTATAGCATAAAAAATCCCAACATATGTATACAGCTGCTAGAAACCATGCAGCATAACATAAATATATAGCCAAAGCAACCCCTAATTAATAAAACTTTATACGAATGCGGGTTTGCGATCTCTTATGTATAAATCCATTATATATAAGAACTTTGTATATTCAGCAAAAAAAAACGTCAGCGATTATTCAAATTTAATTATGTGCGAACATAAATTCTAAATGAATATATAAATAATATTAATACAATAAATATTTAAAAAATAAAGTCAGAATAGCGTATGTAACTATGTCCCGCTAAAATAATAATAATAATTTATCCATCATCACATTTCTACTCGATTTTTCTTCTTTTATTGTATAAAACAAACTTTCATTTCAGCCAATTGAGTTACAATATATATTATATATACATATAGTCGTTCAATTGTGTCAAAATTTTTATTAAACCCTCTTCAAATTCTTTGTTCGTAAAACCACCCTATCTGGTACACTGTTGTATATATACGTGATGATAAACCTAAATTGTTCCCGAGGGTGTTTATTATGAGTGTTTGGCTTAAAAGTTACGAAGCTCTTGCCGCATATACAACTATAATAATTTTCGCCAATATTCTCTTTAGACATTGAGTATTATATGTATATAACGATACGATATACATTTTGTTAAAAGCTATTTCCAATTATGTATTATATTATAATATTATATTGATTATATACAGTATCATATATATATAGGGGTTTATGTACAGTCAAATTTTATTATTATTTTTTTATAAGAATGTGATATATTGAAATTATATCAAAATTTAAAAAAAACATGCTTTTAAAAAATGCACGTATACAATTAAGGGCATATATAACATATAGTGTCAAAAACTCTCATGTCATTAATTTTGTTGAATGCATATTCAAAATTTGTTTTTTTGCAAATTTACTAAAAGATCCCATATGTGCACTTGCACAATCGATAGTAGTTTTTATTAAGACTCCTTATTATGTACATATACAGCAAATAATAATTTTTCAGCCTCTTGCTATGTGACATTTACCACCACAGTATAATGATAACCAGTAGTAGCTTTTGAAAATTTGACATACGATTTTATTTTCCTATTTTGAATGACCTTGATTGCATTGTAGAGGCAGATTTCTGTTTGATAAGATGGCCGACAATATTTTTAGTTCATTGTAGAGGCAAAATTCTGTTTGAGAAGATGGCCGACAATTTAGCAATAAATTTTGCATTTGCAATGACTTTGTATAGATTAGATTTTGTTTAGCACTACCCCAGTAAAAAAAATTAAAACATTACATCAAAAGGCGTGTACCAAAGTTGCCCCTTACTTGGCCTTCATATATCCTTAATATTAAATGTAAAACAAATCTGACAAGGTTTCGACAAATCATCTATAAACTTCTATAATCGGACATGCGGTCGTTGGGGGAAGGGATTTATTATTTCAATAAATATGCACTAAGTATACTACTTGTAGACC
>JANSTW010047869.1:0-13094 GCA_027564275.1 Diadocidia ferruginosa
AATAATTTGAAGGTTTTCTAATAGATATTGCAATAATTCATTTATATATTTTTATTTTTATTTCGTTGGAAAATTAGGTTTTAACACGACTACCTCAGAATTAGGGCATACCTCAGAATTGGGGCTGTTCACGTTAATAGAATTTTAAATAATAATAAAATCTTAATTCACGCATCTCGATTTCCAAAAAATACGGCTTTTGCCCCATCCCTCCATGCAGCAGAGTAAATTTTTTTCCTACTTGTTTTAGCTTGTATGTATTTCCTTACTCTTTTCCCCCTCTCTCTTACATATTTATTTGTAAACAAATACGGTTTTTGTTTTTGCGGTCACTAACTGATGTTCCCCCTATTTCTAAAATACAGCGAAAGGGAATAAAGTTTGGTATCAAATAGAAATATTTACAAGTTATAAAAAATTTGCAAAGGTTCGACCCGTCAGGGCGGTGTGGGGAAAATTGGTTTGCTTATCTCCGCCCTGGGCACTGCCCTAAAACTGATATGATTAAATCCCCCAAGTGCCACTAAATTTCTTTAGCTATCCCTCCCCTCACTCCCCCGTGTTTAGCTTCCATTAAATCCATTAAATTTGTTTACCCCAAACATGGAAAAGATTCAACCCATCAGGGCAGGGTGTCGAAAAATTATTTTTCTTAAGCAATATTTTCAATGCAAAAAAGATAGCCGTACGTGTGCATACGTATGCATACGCATCATTGTAGACAGCTATACATATGTTAGCTATATGTTTAACTTCTATGCAGCTCCACGTACGCAAACGTACGGCTATGTTTTTTGCATTGAAGATAGCGCTTTATATCCGCCCCGTGGACAGTGGACACGTCCCTAAAACTATGGATAATTCTAACATTTTAGTTTATTGGAAGTGGATTTGGTATCAAATAGAAATGTCTAGAAGTTATATTAAATTGGCAAAAATTCAACACATCAAGGCGGGTGTGAAGAAAATTTGTTTTCTTAACTGATTATAATCCTTCAAGTGTCTAGCTTTTATTTGACATCCACCTTAATCGAATCTCCAAGACCCTGTGCATACGTGTATGAAAACCCAGCTTGTTGCATTTCCCATGACCCATGACATGAAGCGTTGGATTTGCACCTCCCCCCCTCTTTGATGGGTCAAAAATGTTGTCAAAAATTTGCAACCTTTCGGGCATTTTCCCATTTTTTCTCGAACCCGTTATAACAGCCAATATTTAAACCCATCGCTTTTTTATAATTTTTAGAAGGTAAATTTATTCGTTTTTCGAAGTTTTTTGCGAAGATTCAAACAATAAATAACTTTTCAGTGATTTAAACTTGTTATGTTTTTGGGTGTTATGTCAGGTCACCAACTTAACCCGTATTTTCCGAAATTAAAAAAAGAAAAGACTAAATTTACGTTCTTTTCGAACCATATTCATATAAACAATTTGTAATTTATTGATTTCATTGCATTTCATTACCGGCATCGCGTGGGACCATTAGCAGAATTTGATTACGTTTAGTTATATAGAATTAATTCGAAATATGAATTTAGACTTTGTTGTAACAAATACAGTATGTGCATTTCATATTAAAGATATAATGTTTTAACAAGATTAGATCATTTATATTATTTTATTTTTATTGACGAAGTAAAGGGTGGTAACAACACTGTCCTCATATGATGACGTTAGAAGAATTCGTGTTAGAGTAATCACTCCTTATATAGATTATATAAAAAAATGCGTTTATTAAATTCGATTAAAATACATTTTAGATACAAATCAGCATAATTTATTTGAAATTAGGAAAAATCACAGCTGTCCTCATATGATGACGTCAGAAGAAATCGGGTTGATCACACCTCATAGTTAAAATAAAAATTCTTCAATGTTTTGAATTTATTAAATTTGAATTGAGATAATATTTTAGATAATTCAATTGAAATCAGAAAAAATTGATTAAAATTTATTGAAACTTGCTCAAAAATTTGACCATATTTGATATTTGACTTGAATTAAATAAATTAATTCAAATTTTACGAGACTTACAAAGAACTAATTTTTCGAAACCTACGTAAAATTTGATTATCGACATGTCAAATCAAAACTAAAAAAATCTAATTTAATCCCATTTCTTTCAGATACTACATGATTCTTATGCCACTCATCTGTTTCCTAATTCCAACCGTAATTCCAGTTTATTTATGGGGCGAATCATGGACAAATGCCTGGTTTGTAGCAACAATGTTCCGTTGGACATTCACCCTAAACATTACTTGGTTGGTAAACAGTGCTGCTCATAAATGGGGTGACAAACCATACGATGCGTAAGTATTTTTTTTTCAGATATTTGAAAATAAAAAACTAAATATTTCCCTTTCCCACATACAGATCCATTAATCCAGTTGAAAATTTGTCCGTTGCATCGTTGGCCTTCGGTGAAGGATGGCACAACTATCATCACACATTCCCATGGGATTACAAAACAGCTGAGCTTGGAAAATTCCGCATTAATGTTACCAAAGAATTTATCGATGTCTTTGCCAAGATCGGCTGGGCATACGATCTAAAGTCCGTATCACCCGAAATTATCAAGAGTCGTGTTCTACGTACCGGTGACGGATCCCATCACACATGGGGATGGGGTGATAAGGATCAAGATAAACTAGAAGTAACATCGGCCATCATTACACACAAAAAAGATGAATAAATTAAATTTATTTATTTAGAAAAAAATTGTTTTTAAAAAACTTTTTTTAACACAAAAAATTGGCGGGTCTAATTAAACTTATTTTAAAACTTAAAAATTCCAAATTTAAAAATAAAATTTTGTATTTGTATTAAATTAAAAACAAAAAAAATTATATTAATAAAATTCTGGTTTGTGGCCTATGAATCAAAAAATTTCTTTAGTTATTTTGTATTTTTGTTAAAAAGTTTTTGTTAATTATAAAATTGATTATTATTTGTGAAATAAAATTTAAATTTAATTATTAATTTAATTAAAAAACTAAACATTTTTTCATTTTATTATTTGAACAATTATTTTATTTTATTTGATAAACCAAAAAAAAATGATATTTAAAATAACTCAAATATTAAAATTTAGGGAAAAGAAACGAGAAAAAATATACGCCTCATCACATTTAAAATAAATTTCTCTATATTATTACTTACTTATAATTATAAATATTTAAAAAAAAAACTGCAATTTTCTAATTTTTTTGTTTATTTTTTTTAGAGAAAATTAAAAAATAATTTAAAAAAATAATACCTATATACTTATTTGTGATTAGTTTATTTTTGTTTTATTAGATTTATAAAAATTATTTATATAATATATATTATGATGATTGTATTTATAAATGATGAACATAAAAATGAAATGAGTAAAAACAGAATTAGCTCTTATAATTGTATAGAAAATTTATATTAAAAAAAGAAAAGAAATAAATAAATTTAATTTATTCTGTCTATGAAGAAAAATTGAAAATATTGTAAAAAAAAACAAATAAAAAAAACAGAAAATCAAAAATAAAATATTGAGGATGTTTTAATTGGGAATAGGATTGTTTAAAATAATGAGGGAATGTTTCAGTCTATAGTGATACCGACGTATTAATTTTAATATACAAAAACAGTATATGCGAATCGTACGTAATTTCTGCAGTAACCATTTTAATTCTATTTCAACATGTAAATTAACTGCAAGGTGGCTTGAAAACGTAAATGAAATTATATAATAAATTTTTAAATCGATATGTTTTCTAATTCTTCACTTTTTCCAAGCATCTTCTATAATAACACAGTGCTACAATATTAATTTTGAACATAGTATAAATCGTATAGGTCTGGTTGAGTACTGTTCACGTCATATTCAACCACTCCCAAGAAAACTGTTTTTTGATGACTTTGCAAACTCAAAAAGATTTAACTCCGCCATTTTTAAACCGTTTTCAAATTTTATTTATTTTTAACTGCGTATAGTAATCTAAAACAGTTTTGTAACATTAAATCAAAGATTTGGGATATCCGATTTTTTTTTTAAATATGAGGTCGTGTCTTACTCAAATAGACCTACAGCATATACTGTGATCTTTGAAAAGTTCTTTCAATTTTTCTGATTTTGTGTAATTTATCCTAATCGGATCCTTTTTCATAGATATTAAAAAGATCGTCTTTCAGCTGTTTACCAGAGTTGAGTAGAACATTAACGAAATGAATTTTAACAGAAGTACTTGGCAAGTAGTAGAAAACATTAAATTTATTCATTATTTAGTACAAATTTCAATTTAACTCGGTGTTCTAACTAATTACTATTATACTTTTCGACCAGTTTGATCATTAACGTCATACGTTGAATGAAAAACAAATTATTATTTAATATACAATTTAATGGTTTGTTTTCCACGAATGGTGTTCATGTACATTAGACGAAGGTTGGCTGGTTGATTACAGTGACCTAGCTAGAATTTAATTAGCAGAAAAATTGCCTTTTTGACAAGAAACGAAAAACGCCGAATGACAAACTAAGACATTCCCATTAGATCCACCTATAGTTGAATTAAGAAAACCAAGGAGATCCTTGATCTGCGTGACAGACAACTTAGCCAAGTCAGTAAGTATATGATTTCCCAGGCAACAATGTCTTAAACTACTAAGAGCAGGGCACTCATAAAGTCTCTGGTTTGTTCACATCACAGCAACTGCGACAACGCACATTGTGTTGAGAGAGAACCGCAACCAATCTAGAGATGTTCAAACGA
Source organism: Diadocidia ferruginosa (assembly GCA_027564275.1). Lineage (NCBI taxonomy): Eukaryota > Metazoa > Arthropoda > Insecta > Diptera > Diadocidiidae > Diadocidia > Diadocidia ferruginosa. The sequence continues at coordinate 4,753 of JANSTW010047869.1, forward strand.
GACCCATAAATGCATCAGTTCCATTTTGTTTGTCTAAAGGCCAGGTCTGCCACGACAAGTGATAGTTCTAGTCCATCTCAACTCAGCTAAATGCAAGAAATTCACTTTTAGGCGACTCTTAACTAAGTTTAACGAGGGAGGAATTTCCTAAGCAAGATACCTGTCCAGAGCTGATTTCAGACTATCCAGTTCATCTGCACGCTAATGACCAGCGATACAGCTATGAACGGCAATCCAAACGTTACGTCATAGAGACCGCCAATAACTGATAGTCCCTCATGGCATATGCGTCAACAATTTGGAGCTGATAATCGGTGAACCAAGAGCTAAAATTGCCGTTTGACTGTCTAAGTGTCTACGAATATCGATAATTTATGCATGTGAGCATCGCTTGCCCTCAACGACCTACAATCCAGCAAGATCGCAAGCACTTATACCTGAAAGACACTCGCCAAGTTTGGGAGTCTAATTGATTCCAATATGTTGAGCATTTGGAAGAAAATATCTGAACCAACTCCACTGTTCAACTTCTAGCCGTCGGTGAAAATCACCTCCCCACTGCTCCCTGGTAGGACACTTTCTGTTGTGACCATCGTACCGGTATGAGTACTCAGATTCTATGATTCGGACCGCACTGCACTAGTAATGTATTTAATATGGATATCTGGTAAGAAGTAGCAAGTTTGTAAAGACATTCATGGCCTCAGTTGGTGTTGTCTTAAGCGCTCTTGTGCCCTCTGCAATGAACTACGTTGAATACTATCAAAACACTTACGGTTATAGCCCTTATCTAACGCTGGCCTCCATACGTGAGAATTAGCCTTACATTAGCCGTCAAAATCCAATGGATCATTCTTGAACGAAGGCGACGTTTACCTTCTTAGTCTGTTCTTCGACGTTCGACTTCCGCAGTTAATTTTAGAGTCTAGAATTAGACTCAGATACTTGGATTTGGGAATAGTTAGCATGAAAGAGAGATCCATACGGGAATTTTATTTTTTGTCGTGCAAAAGCACTAGAGACTGGTCTTTTCGGGGTAGATAGTCCGCAATCGGTAGACCATTTGTCAACAAGCTCCAAAGCTCTTTCCGTAATATCACTTATGGTGAACAAGCAGAAACCAGGACAACAAGGTCATCTGTATATGTAACAGCTCCGATGCCGTTAAATTCAAGAGTCCGAAGTAACTTATTATCCATGACTTAAAGCCATAGTAAGGTGTAGCTCTGTTGGCTTTCATAACTATTATTACACCCAATTCAGTTATTCTATAGGTGTAAGTAAGGTGATAATCCAGTCAGTAAGTGTTTGAGCCAGATTTACAGCTTAAAGAGCGCTTTTGATTGCCTTTATCTGAGCATTATTGAAGGCTCCTTCAATGTCCATGAAGACTGTAAGCGTATAGTTTTTGTATCGTATAGATTTCTCTATCGTAACGCACCAACTCATGCACAGCAGTGTCTGTAGATTTCCGTCTACAGTACGCATATTATGATCTCGAGAGAGGATTTATGTCAATAGTATAGCGAATCTCTATAGATCTAAAATCCGTAGAAGTGAAAAAAGTGATGAAAGAGGTAAGGCTGATTGGTCTAAAATCTTTAGCCGAATCGTGACCTCTTCTACCCGCTTTTGGTATGAAGATAACTTTAGCACGTCTCCACGATTGTATTACGTGTCTCAGTCTCAGACTGCCTCTAAAAAGCAGTGAAAGCCATGGAACAACAATGTGCTTGGTATTTTGAAACATTGCAGGAAAGATACCATCCGGACCAGCTGATTTGAAGGGAGAAAAACTGTCAATAGCTCAGTTAATATCCTACAGATCTACAAAATTTCGTTTTAATCAGACAAACACTTATTTTTAAGTAGCTGCCTGATATTAACCTGAACGCGATTTTCGGAGATTTTGACCAACTTATTGTAACTCGACAACCACACATTACAAAAAAGTGTTCTCCATATAAAATTGTTTTTTTATTTAGTACATACGATTAAAATAAAAAAGAAACATAATATATAAACCATCACTTCCAAAAGTGTGCGAAAACTAGTAATTTTCATCGTATCGTTTTATATACTATATATACGAAACGTCATTTCCAAAAAAGTCTTCTTTTAAAATTCGCTTGCGCAATACTATACCGATGACTGCTACTGCAAAAGCTCATCATGTTCTTATTCGTCATGAGCAATGCGCTGTCAATGGATTTTCTCAGCCAATATGAAATTTGAGACTGTAATGAAAAAATATATTCTATGTAAATTTCTAACTACATAATAATTTATTGTTAAATTTTTCCATTCGAGTGGGTAAAATAAAAGATTTTGTACTATAATATAATATCTCTGGTATTTAATATATTTAATAAATAAATTATTATGCATATAATATTTCTAAGGGAAGCCGATAAAGTTGAGCTATAGAATATTCATTTCAAACTTTCATTTCTATTATTTAAATTACAACTTTCATCATTTATATTATTGTATATACATTGTACATACGTATACGTTTATTCAAATTTTTTGTTAAGCTATTGTTTGCATTTAAATAAAATTATGTCGTAAGAGACACTTTTCCATTTTTTCTATTTTTAGACATATTACAGGTAACACCCAGTTTATATCCAATCTGCCCAGGCCCAGCACATTTAGATATGATTTTTTTTAAATTTGGTCGAAAAAATAAAAAAAAAAGATTTTTTTAACGGAAACGTTTTTGAAAATTAGATTTAGATTTTTAGACTTTTAGTTTTCAGTTTTTTGAATTTTTTGACTATGGATCAAGTTCTTACCAACCGATTTGGCTGAACGAGCACTCAAGTTATATGTAATAGCGTCATCTACAACTTTTACTCACATAGTTTTGATGTTGATCTAATAGTTTGGATACACCGATTCAAATAAGTTGAAATAATCGTTTTTTTGGAAAAAATCTAGGTCGTTTTATACATATCGTTTCACGAAATACCGAAATCGCATAGATAAGTCTGATTTGATTTTTTTACTTACTTTTACTAAAACAAAAAGGAGGTACTTTAATTGAAAATCCTTTTTTAAAAATTTCGAAGTTATGAATTTTTCAGTGAAGGTCATAAATTCATTATTTTAGAGATTTTCAAGTTTTTTTTAGTTTTATTGAATTTACTAGTCCATCACAAGAGGTTTGTGATTGTGATCCATGTGGTATTTTTTTCTTATGTATTCTCGCTAGTTAAACACAAAAATGGGAGAAACAAAATGTTCTTTGGGTAAGATTTTGAGATATGATATTTTGAAACAAAAAAAACTCGATTTAAAAGTACAGGAACCGTAATTTTATATTTTTTTATTTAATTTTTTTTTAATTAACAAATAGCAGGTGTCTCGGAAGGTAGCACCCCCCGATAATGTAAAAGGTACAAAAACCGCATTTTTATATTTTTCCCCTAAGGGGGCCTTTCGCGACTCCTAGCAGAGGGTGCTAAGAAAAATAACACAAAGCAGGAGATTTTGGCTGATAATAAGGGAACACGTACAAATGAAAAATGAATTTTTAGATTTTTTTGGACCCCGCCCCTTTAACGTGCTATGTTTGTTTTTCTTTAGCTTTAAAAGTTTTATCGCTAACTGCTCTAAGTGTCTACCTTTCATTTGACACCTACCAAAATTTGTTATCTCGGCCCCGCCGCCTCCTACGAACAAATATATGAAAAAACAGATTTTTGCCCCTCCCACCTACATGGAGTGTTGGATTTGCCCCAACTTTTTAATTGATATGTATTAGGTATTTGGTAATATACTTTTTATTTGATACATTTGATACATCCCTTACCCTCCCCTCAACCCACCCCCAATATAATATCAATTTTTCTGAAATGTTGACCAAAATTTGACCTCCTCCCTCTTATAAACGGGGGGAGAGTTCCAATAGTGGTTTTCGAAGTCTAAGAGGAATCCCCCTTTGGTTGGAGGGTCCGTTTCCGTTAGTACCTGGGGCCATAGGCGCCAAAGTGCAGATTCTCCCAATTTTCTTATAATCTTAATTTTCTCCAAACGATACCTCTTTGTTTGAAAATTATAACAATATTATATAAAAACAATAGAATATTGATTTTTTGCCTCGTGTTTCATTAAAAAACAATTAAACAAAAATTGTATATAGAAACAAAAAATATTAATTATTAAAAAGGATAACAAAGGGTATAATATAATTTATACACTTCATCCATTTGAGATTATTATCTTTAGGCAAAATATAATTTACCTGGCGCAAAGGCGAAGAGTCTACTTACTTGACAGTATCACGTGTGTTTGCAGAGACGTTACGTTTTTTTTGGCATTCTTGAATTACGTTGCCATTTATTTTGAATATATTTAGTTCCAACACATTTAATTTAACTAATTATTTTCTAATACAATCCAATATACTAAAAAAAATTTAATTTAATTTTCTTATTTTAATTTTTTATCGTTATTTTCAAAAAAAAATTGTTTAAGAGCGAACCACTCTAATCCAAGGTAATTACTTCGCTATTATATATAGATCCTTCTTAAAATAAAAATACCTTTTTGATTAAAATATTAACTTTTTGCATTCCGTTTTTTTTTTAAATTACCACTTCACCTTTGACAATGTATTAAAATTTGTAGAAACTTTTCTTATTTGCTTAAGTAATAATTTATGTTATCAATTAACTCCCTTGTAAATATACAGAGTACATAATATTATAAGTACAAATTATTTACAAAAAAAGTTTAGAGCTTAATAAGGATTTATTTAAACTCACAAGAAAATAATATAATAAATTAATCGCAAAATGCTTTGTGTATAATTCATATATAAATCATAACTAATTTATATTACATGGAACAATAATTTTTTTCAAATAGAAAGGTTTTAAATCAAAAAATCTTGAAATCTGATACCTACATTTTTGTTTGTATAAATTTATCTCAAATTCAAAATATATCCTTATTATGATACGTCTGACGTTTTTTGTTTGTTCTGCTGAAATCTCCATACACTTTACATTGAAGCGAGTATATAATTAGATCTGCAGATCAAGCTATTCAGCACGTTACCAAATGCATGGTCTATGAAAATACAAAATATTGCATTAAATCATTTACAAAGGACTAAAATACAATATCCACGTAAAATTTCAATTCCGAAACTTGTCAATTACGAAGATCAGTAATAATAAATTTACTTTTTTTCGACCGTTAATTTGAAATATGTTAATATTTTAATTTCTAATTCATAGTAAAGCTATTCTCATCTAAATTAGTGGGTCGGCTTGGGCAAACGTACCTTTCTTCGCCCAGCCTTGCAAAATTTTTGTTAACTCTAGAAAAATAAAATCCATGAAGTAATCTCAGCACTTAAAACTCGTTTCGGGACCTATGTCCCATCTTCATGGATTTTTTGTTTTTAGAAAAAGCTAAGTATTTTTCTAGAATTAACAAAAATTTTGCAAGGCTGGGCGAAGATAGGTACGGTTTGCCCAAGCCGACCCACTAATTTAGATGAGAATAGCTTTACTTTGAATTAGACCGATTAGCCTGTTTTAAAATATTAAAATATCAGTAATAATATTTTAGGACAAAGAGAATACATAGTATATTGATGATGCGATGAGTAAAAACTATAGACAATTTACAAAAAGAAAAATTGTTTTATACACATAAATGATGTTTCTTCTTCTTTACCTTCTAACTATGTTTGACTAAAAATATACATTTTCCAATAATAAATATAAATATGAAAAATTTTCCGAAAATATACATTACATTTTATGTGGAAAATCTAAATTTATAAAATATTCGTCACATCACTTATTTTAATGGTTAAATTTGACATAATTTCACCTATGATATTACAAAATCACTGCGATTTAGATTATAATATTATGTGATGTTGTGAAAATACGTATGGTAAGATGTATATGTAAATAGTAGACACGAAAGTAGAAGATTTGAATAGTGTGGAAGCATTTTTTGCCGAGAGCTATTAGTACTTTTCTGTCTGATTCTGATAACATGGTTTTCTTTATACGTTTATTATAATAATGTTGAGTATATAGTGACAACTCACAAACGTATTTCGTTTTAAGACAATAATGTGTCTGCTGTACATACACGACAACTGTCCTCTGGAACGTTACCAAAATGTGATGTGTAATTAAACAGTAATACATGAATTAAAATTTCAACATTGTTAAAAAAATTTATAAATTTAACCAAAAAGTACTAAATTTACTAGAAAATATAAAAAATTATGTACTTTCATAATACAATATCACATGACAACTGGAATTTTGACTATCTCGTATACAGTAGCAAATCTTGAGTTTGTGTAACTCAAAGAAGCAGAAACAGGTAAAAAGAGAAGAAATATTGTTGTCATGTAAATTAGAATTAATTTTTAAATTGTCGTTCGATGGTTGATAGTTTGTTTCAAAATGTCTGTGACTGGTTATTTACTTAAAAATTTTTTTTGTCTGTAAAAAAATAATTAATAATAAAATACGATGATTGGGAACTTGGTTTTTTTATACGTTCATTTTTGTAAAATGCATAAATAGTAAATTAATTCAAGTTTAAAAACGGCATGACGATGCATTATAAATGGCACATATGAGGAGATCTCGTGCTTACTATGTATTTTTGTATATTTATTTTTAAGTGAAAATATGAAAAAAAAATGGTTTTTATTACATATGGGTAATGGAAATATATTCTAATGTGGCGGAAAATTTGCAAAATTTCAGAATTATATTTTGTATATTTACTAACTGCCACATTTTTAGTATACAGCTTTAATTTGATTCCGCCATAGAATCGAATTTTTCTAGACGAAACAAATTCGAGATTTTTTTCGAATAATAATCAGATTATCAGTGATGCGTCAGTGGATAGTTTACGAATTGAACCATTTTTATGCGGAAATTCAACAATTAATTGTCTATATCAATCTTTCCACTCCTGCTAAATTTCCTATATTTTCAACAACAAAGTCCAAATTCTTCTAAATGTTTGTAAATTTATCGACTTAGTCCTAAATTCCTAAATTTTCTAAAATATTTTTATAAAAAAATGTATTGCCTTCTGAATAGTAAAACGTTTTCACTTTTCATTAATTTGGCATTTGCTCAAAAGAACGCCCTTCAAACATAATTTCATATTGGGTCTAATTCTATATTCTAGTCTAGGCCTTTTTTCTAGTCAAGGCTAGTCTATAGATTAAAGTATATAGCCTAAAGTCTATAGAGCCCAAAGTCTATAGAGCCCAAAGTCTAAAGTCTATAGTCTATAGTCTATAGTCTATAGTCTATAGTCTATAGTCTATAGTCTGTAGTCTGTAGTCTATAGTCTATAGTCTATAGTCTGTAGTCTATATTCTATAGTCTATAGTCTAAGGCAGATGTGATCACTGCGACGGCAACTCAAAATAATTTAGTATAAACATGTGAAGAGAGAATAGACGATACATTGCTACACTTCAAATTATAATATTTTTCTCTGTACATTTATACCGCCAACAAAACAAAACACGTTGACGACACATGAAACCAATTTTTGCAAGTGTATTTTGTTGTTTGATTTTGTCATTATATTTATTTTCTTAGAACAATGAAGCGTACGAAAAGTACATTTTGCTCATGGCTGGTCTAAGGTCTATAGTCTATAGTCTATAGCCTACAGTCTACAGTCTAGGTATGCGCATAAATAACACAGGCAATTCAAAATTGCACAAAAAGGTGAAATTTTACACAAAACGAAGAATAATTTGGTTACACCTTTCAGTGGAATACCAATAATACACAGAAAAGTGCAAAAAGTTTAAATTCACACAGGTAATTTCCTTAAGCATTTGTTCCTGTGTTTTACCGGTGTTTTACCGGTGTAACATTTGGATGTCGTTGTTTATTTACACAGAAATGTGCATAATTTAAAAGTGTTTTTTCTGTGTAAATGTTCACAGATAAATGTATATAAAAACAATTTCGCATGTGTAAAAAAAATACACAGAACGTTGTTTTTTATCAACTTTAGCCTGTGCAAAATTAACCAGATCGGTGTAATTTTATTAAAATTACCATTTATCTTAGAATTTGCTACACTAAAACATAAATAAATATATGGCCTGAACCAGGGAAATGTATAAACTTCATCATGTGGCATTGTGATACTATTATATTGGAACATGATGGACTTAATTTATTATATTCATAGAAAATTATTTATTACTTATATTTTAATTAAAATATTTTTTTTTTTAAATAATTAAATAAGTGTTTTGAAAGATAAATTGACTGTGTAAAATAACACTTCCGATTTATAAAATTACACATATC
>JANSTW010047880.1:0-13094 GCA_027564275.1 Diadocidia ferruginosa
GAACATTTTTTACTTAGTTATTGCTCACTGAGTAAAAAACTTACACTGTAAATGTCTATAGAGTAGAAAGAAGAACTGAAAATTATAACCTCAAATTATTTTTGTTCTCTTTTATTTTTTTTTTGTATGATTAAGTTCATCACCTTTCCAGTGAAAGTTAAGGTCATTCGAAAACACCATTAGATAACTAGTCAAAAAACTTAGTCAAACTTAAAATTTTCATTAATTGGCTGAAGACCGGGGCACTTACCCTATATCGTTCGAAAAACAATTAAAACAATTTAACAAAATCCATTTTATGTATTTTCTCCGAATCGAATAATTTATTTTAAAATATGTGCGCTGCTAATGCGTGTTTTTTATCACACACGCATTGATATTGCCCGGATTCAGGATTTAAAATATATTAAAATATTTTATTATATTTAAATTATTTAATTGTGAAATTCGTGCATATCCATGGAAAGAAAACAACATGATAAAATTAGGAAAAACTAACAAAATTACAATACTGATTTAAAATCAGTGATTTTCAAAAAAATCAACTTTGCGTCGTATTTATATTTTAGGTTTATTTTTAAGAGTTATTTGAGTTGCTGGCTATTTTTAATATTTTCTATCTGTGTAAATTTATATATGTTTATGAAATTGTAAAGCGATTTATTGGGCAATGTTTTAATGTTAATTTATTTGCAAATAATTCGCAGATAAATTAAAGATATATTGGTTTTTCGGGCTCATACCTAAATATCACTAAATGTTACCATTAATTTTTAAGAAATGATTTATGGATTATTTATGGATTAGCTTAAGCTTTTAATTATAACTGAACTTTATTGTACAGTAACGAAAAAAAATGTTTGCACAACAAATATTTCTATAATTATAAAAACCAGATTTTTTCTCTACTATGAATTATTTTGAAGAGATGTTTTCAAGTTTTCAACAAAAAATTGTTTATGAGGTTGAAAAAAAGCAAAGCTTTAAGCTGTCTCTTTTTCTACTTTAATTTTAGTGTAGCTCAAACCATTGATATTTATATTTATATAGTAATATCACTTTGAAAAGCCATCTAATGAATTGAAGCATCAACAGACGTATTTTAGTATTTTTATTGTTGTTTTTAGGGTCAAAGCCATCTATTATACGATAACAACAACGGCAACTGATAGTACTGTTTAAAATATCTATATACAAAGCTAAAACGCTATATCGGCTATTAAGTTAAGCAATTATATTTAAAATATTTAAATATGATGGTCAAAATAAGATATTTAACATTTCATGCATAAAATGTACAATATTTAAATATTTTTTTATTTATTTTAAAATTTACATAAAAATTATTAAATATTAAATTATATTCTTGTATGTAAATAATGACCTATAATTAGATGTATGTAACTATATATAAAATATTCTATATAGGTATAATGTTTAGTACACTTTTCAAATGATTAAGCTACAGATCAAATATTTTAACAAGCAATAAAATAAAATTTCTTTTAAAAGTAGCAAATTTTCCAGAAGAATAACTTTTGCTGAATTTTATATATGTTTTTGTTGCAACAGCATCTGTTCGCTATATGCTACTTGTACCAAAATAAGAGCCTGCTGCATAATATTATATATAACTAAGTATACATATTACATAGTAATATTCAAAGAGATTATTTTGTTAGAAATTAAATTTTTTTTATGGAAATATTGGAGTAGGTATGTATTTACATAACTTATACATAATATATAAAACAGAAAATTTTTCAAATTATTTATACAAAAATATCGAAGTATATTTTTGTTGTTAAAATACACTCATAATATTCTTGTATAAAAATTTGTTTATATTATACTTAAAGTGCCTTTGACTTTTAATAAATACAATTTTCTTTGAATTTTAGCTGCGCTTTTATTTTTATTATTTTTTTTGTATTTTTTCAATAATAAAATAGTTTTCTTTTTATTTTCTACGACATCAAACTATGGACTGTGTGCGTCTAAACAATCAGCGCTATCTATGTTTATAAAAACGTAACAGCTGGCACGTGCTTTAAACTCGAGCTACCTGATGTAAAATAAATCATCGAAATATTAATGCTATACATATCGACACAAGATTAAAAAAGTTTCTAAAATAAATCAATAATAAAATAATAGCTACAACTATTATGCAAAATCACATTGTTTAAGTTTATTTATATTTGTGGAAAATAATATTTGTCTATGTTTGCCGTGTATCAAAATTTTAAAAAGCTAACGCTGCGGGCTCTGTCATCGATTAAGCTCCAACTTTTCCTTTATGCACAGAGCCCATAGTATAGTAACTATATATATATTTTTTGTAAAGTAAAATAGGTCCAAAGTTTAACGGATTTAATTATGAACTTGAAATCGTATTATATAGTTTTTTTGTTATGACGTAACTGGACATTATATGAAGTTAACTTCGTATATACTTCTTATCACTAGACCAAAATATATTCTAAAAATTCTTACGATTTAAATTTTATTAAATATATTACTTTTTTGTATGAAATCTTATAAGAATAATGTATGGGAAATGTAAATACTTTCCTGGATTTAGACTAAAATGTTAAAAAAACAAGTAATTTTTATAATTTTCTTATATTTAAGCTTAACGGAGTTACGACCTATTTCCAATTCGTGTTTATTTTGCAAAATATTCTTTGAATAAAATTCAAGATAAAATATAGTGCAAAAGAATTGGTAGAATATTTCTGTATGATGCAGTTATTTTAAAGCTAGATAACAAATGCAAAGATTATCTTCTTATTTATTATGAAGGTGAATTTTTTGGCAAGAAAACTTAGAGGATTATATTGAACCGATTCTTGCATATTCGAATGCATAAAAAGATTATATCCAGATACAGAAATAACTTTTTATCAAATAAATATTTAAAGTGAAATTTATATCACTATTGATACAGACATTTAAATAACAAAAGATATATTATTAAAAAACAAGTTTTTTTTAATCAAATTTTAAGGGAAAAAAACAAAATTAAAATCTTCAATCTTAGAAATAAAATTGTTAAAATAAATATTGATTATAAATTTATAAGAATTTATAAAATATTTACTTTTTCGATCGTAACTATAAGTGTCAAGAAATTTAAAAATTTAGGAACAGGCTAATCGATCCATGAAAAAAGAATATCTTTGCAATATTATGTGGCTCCAGATATTTGCTAGAGCTTACGCCAAAGTCTTCAAAAATATTATGTTTTTTACTCGCATGTACCGACAAGGATTGCACTATTTGTAGCGGCTAATCTGTCGTCAGTGGAGTTAGATAACATCCTCCAGATAGTGCCAAATAGGCATTTATAAAAAATTGATGTATTTCAGCGAATTATAACAAAAAATACACTTAATGTCTTAATGGCAATAATTTGTTTTTTTTTTTCAAATTATTATAATGCCAATACATGTCTCGCACAGCAGAAACAGCCACATAATACGACCAAAACTTATATGGCTAACTGCTCCAAGTTTCTACCTTTAATTTGACATTCACCAAAATTGTTTATCTCGGCTCCGCCCTCCCCCTACGAACAAATATATAAAAAAATATAATAATAATATAAAATATAAACAAAAAACTGTAATTTGCCCCTTCCACCTGCACGGTGTGTTGGATTTGTTCCAAATTTAAAAAAAAATTATAGATAGGTATTTGTAATACCTTTTATTTAATACCACACACCCCTTACCTCGCCCTCAACACCACCCCCCCCCCCTCCCCCCCCCAAATATAAGTTTTTTCTGAAATTTTGACCAAACTTTGACCCTTGGACGGGAACCAAGGGAGGGGAGAGCGATAAGAGTTATAGTATGGTTTTCAAAGCCTGGAAGGGAAATTCGTTAGGGCCAAGGGTTATAAGCGCTAAAGTGTAGATTCTACTTTTTTTTTAATTTAAGCTTAAAGACAAATTTGTGCAATGTACATAATATAATTAGAATTCAATTATTATATTCAATAATATAATAATTTATTAAATAAAAATGTCGGTTTATGCCCATTTTCTACCAGTGATCGAAAATTCGACCAATGACTTTCGAGTTTTCTGTTGCTTATTGGCGAATGGATATAACCATGCAACCTGGTAAATATGTTAGGTATTTTGAACCTTTTTTTTAAATTATTTTTTATTTATACCGTTTACTTGACTTTTTTTGCGATTGCGCAAAGCGGTTTTTGCGAAAAAAAAAACATAAAAAATGTAACGCTCGGAAAAAAATTATTCCTTCGATGTTTAGCTTGTATTAGAATTATGATTTGAATCAATTTATTTGATTGAATATGTGAGCGTGAAAATTATTGGTCGATTTTTTGACCACGCGGCTTGAAACGATATACAAAAATACAGTATAGAGTAATTTGAAAAAATAGTTAATCATGAGCAAGAAGTCATGCAATATGTTTTAATAAAATAACCTATTTGGTCTGGTTAAAAGGATTGGGTTTTGTGTTCGTATAGTGGAACTAATGCAGTTCCAAATTCAAGTTACGTCGAGTATGGGTTAGGAGAAACAGTCGTTTTAAAGCGCTGATAGAATGAACTGGAGAATCCATTGCAACATTGCATTCATTCGACAATTTTTTCACATCCCATCGATTCAGTGTCTCGTTTATCTAAGCTGAATTATTTTTAAACCAGCATTATATAATACAACCAAAATAACAGGGCCCCATAAATTAGAAAGAGCCAGCTTCGTTAGTGCGTGTTTGTCGTTCGACCAGTTATTAAATGCTCTTTTGAACTTCGTTGTAACAATCACCACCCGAGCTTATATAAAACGATGGGATTGCAAGGCATGAGAAATGGCAATAATAAAAATGCACAAATTATAAAAGCGTACAATAACCGAATGGGAGCCGTTGATCTATTCAACAATGCTACAATTAATTATCGGATTAGAGTACGCGGCAAAACGTGGTATTGGTCGTTGCTAACCAATACTCTTGACGCAGCCATAGTCATCGCTGTGCTTAGCAAACACTAAGACTCCTTCCAAATAGTAGAAACTTTCCGGCAAAAGAATCGGGTCACACCAAATAAAAGCCCTGGGATGGCTCAGCTTAATTTCCGTGTCTACTACGTCCAGCGAAACTATAAAAAATCAAGATAGCAAATCCATTCAATCTAAATCGTGGTCCAAATACTGAAATTGCGTTGAGTGAGATTCAAAAGGACAAAACAGACCATGGAATGGTTAAATCTGCGAAGCTTTGTCATTGCTGTGTTTGCTTTATACTTCAAATGATTCAACAATTTCCTCATTTTATGAGTTTTTAATGTTTAAATTATTCTAAAATATTTTCTAAATAAATAAAAAACTATTTTGTAATATTAATTATTATTTTATGATGATTTTATGATGATTTAACGACTGTTTTTGAAAAAATAAAATTATATAAAATTATTATGATGCATTTTCTCCTTTTTGTATATCGTATTTACCCGGTGTTCGAAAAATCCTCCTGGCTAAACCTGTGGAGATAAAAAAAATCGTAAAAATAGACCTTTTATTTGATGTTTTTGACACCTGCATAAAATTTAATTGATTTCTACCAAGCGGTTTGGGAGCGACAGGAAATTGTTTAATGAGTTTTTAAGGATTTTGTAATTAGAAATATCTGTTAAATTGTATTTGCTTATATTTTGTATGAAAAATACTGAAATATTAATATTTATAGAAGTTGTGTGTATTTAAATGAAAGGTCTTGACAAAAGCTACAACTTTAGTTTTAAGAGTTGTAGTCCATCGTCCTCCCATAAGCCTCTAGGAGAAGTTAAAGGATTTCTTAGAAGGAACATTTTATTTGCCTGTTTGCGAACAGAATGGGGAACGATAGACTAAACATCTTGGAACTAAAATTGTAGCTCTTGTCAAGACCTTTCATTTGAATACACATAACCCATATATATAAATATATAAAAATGTATTTTTGATATTTTTCATGCTCTTATTTTGAAATGGGGTAACCCCCTATAAGTTTACACTAAACAAAATTTTAATTTGCTTACTCTTACATTCTGTATAGGTATGACATCATAATATTGCATTTTAAAACTTTTGCATACAAACTTTAACCTCCTCCCCTGCCGGAAGAGGGTGTTTCCCCCAAAAGTCATAGTATAATTTTTTGGTCGAAGGGTTGACCCTTTACAGGATAGAAGAGGTTGGGTCCTATTTGGAGCATATTTGCTATACTGCAGTTTAGCCTAAAATTCTAGCGACACTACAAAAAGCTATATTACGTAAATATAATAAATGTTACCATGGTCTCACTATAATTTCTATGTACATTTCATTTATTTGCTTGAGATAAAAATTAGTTTTTTTTAATTATAGAATTATCAAATGATTCAATTAAATTTCACATTTATGACAAAAAACTATATAAAAACACGTTTTCGATGATGTTTGCACATTTTACATAAAATTACCATTAGAGTAAATTGAAAATAAAAACTAAATGACATGAAATAAAATAATAATTATTATTTAACTAGTCGAGAAAATGTTATATGTTCGATAAAAAATTAATGTGACAAACTTTATGAATTATGAGATATTTTATGATAACGTATAATTTAAACATCATAAAGAAACCTTTTAAATTGTTTTTATAATATTATATGAAACATAATATTATTTTGTCTAAAGCAAAAAAATATACGAATCGAATGTACGTTTTATTTATCAGTGAAGAAGTTGTTAAACACTCTAAACGCTGATTTTTTTTTTTTTTTTGAAAAAAGAAAAAGTTTTTTTTAACTCTAAAAAATTAAGTTTTGATTTATATAAAAAAAAACATTAATTCTTCTACACAAAAAATCGTCGTGAAGCTTCGCTGAGGCAAGGCGTGAGCAAGTTTAGATAAAGTTAAAATTGTTCAAGTCATTTTAATGTGTTTGTTTAGATTATTGTTTATTAATAAATTGAGTATTAAAATAAAGTATTAAACAGATTTCTCATACAAATTATTATTAATAGAGTTTCAACAAAAATATGACGTATATATTCTAAGAACTGTTTTGTTCATTATTAAAAAAACAATAAAACAACATTTATATGTAACTAAATATAGTCAAGATTTATATAAAAAAAATTTAAATTATATATTTTTGGCTGTTCGATATTTTAAAAATATCGATATATTGATATTTTCAAAAAATATCGATATTCTTCGATATATTGAATATCGAAAATAAAAAAAGGTTGTTGGTTCGAGGCTCGGTAAAGTCAAAAAAATTTCACATCTTTGCTATCACCTTTCATTCGCAGGTGTTATTAAAAAGCGATAGCAGTGGTTTGGAAGTCACCCCATTGATTACCAAAAAAAAAATGGATAGTGCGAGTTGCTGACAACACTCCACCTTTGATTTGGCCATCAATCATAACAGATAGAAAAAAATGTAAAATTGGACCATATAAGGAGCTTTGGAGTAAAGGACACGATGATGATGATTATTTAACTATTCAAAAAAATTAAAATTAAAAAACGATAATATCGAATAAAAATATCGAATATCGAATGAAAATATCGATATCCCTTATACAAAATATCGAAATTAAAATTATCGATATATTGAAAATCAGAAAATATCGATATATATCGATGTATCGAACAGCCCTAATCAAATATTTAAATCATTTAAAAAATTGATTAATAAAATAAAATATTTTATTCTGAAATTTCTATAACTTTCGTAGAAGCTGATTTTCTGATTAAAGATTCTTTGATTTTAGTGAAATTTCATGAGATATTGTATTGACAATAAATATTGAAATTATTTGAATTTTTTGTAATATTTTTGTAATCCTCTGATATTTCATATAAGTATTTTAAATTTTAGTTGAATACATTCTGCAATATATGATCAATGATAATGAAATTTTAAAATTTAAGACAATTGATGTACAATAATATGGCATCATCAGAAAATATGGGTTTACAATCCTATTAGCCAATTTTAGATGAGATAAAGATGCGTCAGAAAAAGTTAGTTAGATAAACTAAGAAAATTTATAAATCAATTTCAATAGATTCTCGCAAATATTTCTTTTATCTAAAATATAATTAATTGTTCCATCAATTAAAATTTTACATCAAACTTCAACTATACGACGAAACAAAAAAATAAAAGCTTCCCACTTTATAGTCCAGAAAAAAAAACTTGTGTAAAATTTCCCATATTATTATATATATTGAGAGTGAACATATAAAATGCTGATAAAAATATTGTGTAAATTATCATTTGGAACAAGAATTTTTTAATTAAGATTTTGTTAAATACATTTCTGCATTTCTATATATGCATAACTATAGGTACCTAAACTATGTATTTTGTCCCGTTTAAACAAAAAAGGATTTTCATTTTCGGTAGCCACCGTCATATCGAGAAAAAAAAAGTGTAACCCAGCTGCATATATGTAACTACATAATATTAAAAAAGTTCGTATACCAATAGGGTTATAGTTTACAGAGAGAAAAAAGAAAGTTTTTTTTTGTTTGAACCAAAAAAAGAAGAAAATAAAAAATTGATTTTAATTTCGTTAAAAGTAAGTAGCTAGTAGTATAACTACGTCCTGTATATGGATACTGAAAACTCTGGCGTATAGGTGAAATTATAAATATATTATGGATTTTTATGTAGCAGCCAGAAGGTGTACTCAATGAAGCGGACAAAAATGTTTAATTAAATTAGTTAACAATTTTCATATATTATTAAAGAAATTTCAATAGAGTAACAGTGTTATGTTGATGTAATTAGAAATCATTTAATTAACTTTTTAAAATGTTCGAGAATCGAGATGCTATGTATACCAATTGCAGTTGTTTGAAAGATTTTTTAAATTTAAAAATTATTAGACTATTTAATTGTTTCATGTAATCAAAAAAAAATCTTAAAAACCTCTTGTTTTTTTAAAGCTTGATGACCCATGTTTATATAAACCTAATTGATATTTTAAAAATTTTCTGCGAGATATAATTTTCCAAAATTTTACAACGAAACTAAATTTTAGGCACTGAAATATTTAGTTTATATTTTTTTTTTCAAATAATTAACATTTACCTATAACATCAATTAGACATTAATTCCCAACCCAAAATTTTATTTTATTAAAATATTATAAAATTAAATATTTTTTCGTAACCACACACAAAAAAATCAATTTTGAAAAAAAAAAATAAATTGATGGATATTCATTCATACTTAAAGTTTCTTGAAATAATTACAGAGGAATGTGTAATAATTTTATTTACAGATAAATTATTTTTGTGGAAAATATGTACAAGGGGTTGTTTTGTATTTTATAATCTGTAAAATGTATTAAAATGTTTATATAAATTTATTTAAATTAAATAAGTTAGTTTGTGTTATATAATAATTTGAGGGTAATATTATGGGAACCGAGCTTTTATTATTTCAACAATTTTTAAGAGATTTATGTGCTTTTTAAAACAAAATATTTTGTAATAATTTGGGGGTTTTTTGTATTAGACTTTAGTGTTTATGAATTTTTTTTTTTAAACAAATTTTTTGTAAGTAAATAGTTTATATTTAAATAAAAATAAGTTAAATAATTTTTAGAATAGATTTGCTTTTTAAATTAAATTATTTCTTATTTTTTTTCTAGAATATTTCTATTTATAAAAAAAATTAAATCTACTTAATATGGTCTTATTGAAATTAAAAAATCTAATAAAAAGTATAAATTCTTATAAATTTCAGCACTACAAAAAAATAACATCAGATTTTGAACGTTTAATAAAATCCATAATTCTTTAATAGTATTTACGTAAATAAATTCTTAATCAAATACGGGTAAGATAAGATTGCTGCTTTTTGCAGAATAATATAACTAGTAATTTAATTTTATTAAATGTTCAATTTTTATATAAGTCTCATGATACTATAAAACTAATCAGATATGATTGACATTTGATAGTTCGTTCATTTCGTCAATAATTCGACACAAACAGAAGAAATACATGGGCTCAATTTGCCTATCATATCTTTTATTTTTAGCATCATGTGTATTTAGATAACTAAGTCTAAATTTTGTTATAGTCACACATTTTTAAATTCTTAAAAACAAAATTCTTACTAATTTAATTTTAATTTTTTTTCTATTATGACAAAATATTTCAAAATTAAATTAAATCTCCTATTTAAAATTTCTTCTATATTTTAAAACTAAAAAAAAATATTTTTTAAATTGTACTTTTTCTAAAGTATTATTTGTATTAAAGTCTATTTTTTGTATATTATGTTTTATAATTAAACTAATTAAGAAAATACAGCACTTGGACAAAACACAATATTATAATTCTCTTTTCTATTTTTTTTCACGACTGTTGACTAATTTTTTTAAATCACTAAAATTTTAAAACTAAAATTGTTGGCAAATATTTTTCAAAAAAACAAATGAACAATTTATTTTCTTCTAAATTACCATTTTATTGAGAAACTAAATTTTGTTTCATTTAAATCGTTTTATAAATAATAGCAGCCATCTTGAAAAAGTCCGCCATATTGTTTTTTGGTACATTATACAAGAAATTTGGAAAAGTAAAATAAAGATTAGATTAAAAAAAATCAAAATTGTTGAGTATATACGGGAAATTTATTTAAATTTAATTTTAAAGGTTTTCGTTTTAATTGCCATCTTGAATAACTAATTGATTTTGAAAACATAGTCTAATAATCTAATTTTTTTATTGAATGCACCTTAAATTATGGCAAAAGTTGAGATTTATAAGAAATTAAGCAAGACCCACATAAAGTAGAGGCATCTTTATTATTATTTTTATAGAAAGTTATATAGATTTAAAAAAACTAAGTTTTTATTTAAATGTTTTTAATTAAAAAAAAAAAATGCCAAAAGTTTAGTCCAATTTATCTTAACATTTCATTACTTTAAATTCTATAATATTTTTTATTTGTTGACAAAACAAAACAATTTTTTTTACTTTGCTCTAATAGCACACACTTTTATATAGAAAAACCTAAAAGCTAATTATTTTAATTTTTTTTTTAAATAAATTTGTTATTCTAAAATTGGAACATTACTCTCGTTGTTGTGCGGGTACTATATAACCAGGAAACATTGCACCGCATTCAATGTAATTGGTTGATTGAGGAGGTACCACAACGTCTTTCATTTGCTTGATTTTTTTTAATTTTCAGTTCACTTTTTTTTTAATTAAATATCACTTAACACGATTTTTTAAAATATAATTATTTTCGAAAGAAAATAATAACTATTTTTTTTAATAAAATAAATTTAGTTAAAATTAAAATTGTATAAATTTTTTAAAAACATGCTAAATTATTTATTTAAAAAAAACAATTTTTTGTTAAAAATTATAATTTTAAAAAGTTAACAAAAAAATAAATAAAAAACCTTAAATTTAATTGAAGCTATTTAAATTAAAAACTAAAGCTATTTTTTAATTTTTTTTTAATTCAACGAATTTTTGGGCAAAAGCTATTTTTAATAAATAAAGCTAAATATATGATAAGTATATATAGAGTTTATTTAATAATATAATATATTTGTGTTACAAAATATAGCTAAAACTAAAATGTATAATATAAGTAATATGTGTTCATCTGACTCTTAAAAATAATTTATTTAGAAAATACTTTTTAAAAACTATTTAATAAAGTTAATATTAACATTCATATAATACAAATATTTTATAAACGGTTCGAATGTTTTTAAAAAGATTTAATTTAAAAAAAATCCTAAATTTTTAAGAAAAATTAGTAGGAACCATTCTTTGAATCTTAATTAAAACAAATTAAAAGAAAAGGTTATAAATTCTATTACGAAATTTTGAAAATAATTTTGTTTATTTTCTGAAACTTTGAAGTTAACATCTTTTTTTTTAAATATATTTTTACAAGAAAAAACTAATTATTTAAAAACTAATTTAGAAAAAATGGTAAAAGTGTTTGATTTAGCCTAAAACCAAACCTTAAAAGCATTAGAGATTTACAAAACGTAATTGAAAAGGAAAAATATAAAGAACCCAGAAAAAAAATTAACATACCACTTTTACCCTATGCAGAGTTTCTTCAAAATTGTATAGTATGGTTTTTTTCTCTCTCTAAAAAATAGAATTCTAAGATTCTGAAACAGCATATCATAGAAACAATAAAAAATATCATTTACCTATGTACTACACCAGAGCAACTTATGCGCAACTTGTTTCCTCTTAGTTTTATAGCAACAACAATTTTAATTTTGTTTATTATTTACTTGAATCTTTAAGGTCTTTACGCTAATATAAAGCGCTAAGTACGACCGATTTTTCAAAAAAAAAAATCTTTCACAAAAAGTTCGACAAACATTTAATAATGTTGTTAAAAAATAAAATATTTTTTTACTTCGTGAAACAAGCTATAAGAAAAAAAGATGCGCTGGTGCAGTACATAGGTTAATTACTGCAAAATTTACGTAAACAAATTCGATGCAATTAGTTTTTATAAGTGCTGAACTGTATCATTGTTTTAAGAAAGGTCTGGCTTTTACGCTTTTTTTCGGCCGATCATATAAGAAAGAGTCCGATAACAATATTTTGAAGTATTCAAAAGATCAACATGTGAGATGACCGTATATTGACACTTCAAATTTGTATACCAATACACGTTGCCGATACATTCATAAAATACTTTCAAGTATAATTTGAGGCTGAAATGTAGAATTCCCGCCGTCCTCTTACTTCTTGGATTTGTGGCGCTCAGACCCGTTTCAGAGGAGAAGGGTTTAAAGTTTTTATGCAAAAGCTTTAACTTGACAAGGGCTACAATTTTAGTTCTAAGCGTTGCACTATACAACGGTGCGGGAAGCTGCAGCCCGCCGTTAAGAAAATTAAATCAAAGCAGGGGGTTAAGAAGATAAATGAACAAAAACAATATTTTTAATTTTTTTCGGACCCCGCCCATCTAATGACTAAATTTGTTTTTACTTTATTTATATACGGTTAGTATAGAATAAATAAAAGTCTTGTAATCGCGATGAAATTTTGAAAAATAGAAAAAATTA
>JANSTW010047891.1:0-13093 GCA_027564275.1 Diadocidia ferruginosa
AAATCATTGGTTAAAAAACCTTAAATTTGTCGATTAATTGAAAAATTAGCCCAAACTTTTGTATTCTTGTTTTTGAAAAATTTTTCTTAAAAGCGATAAAGTTATGACTGAAATTAAAATAGCTATAAACAATAATTTAATACTACCGAATATGTTTGTGGGGTATATAATTTTTATTTATGTGAAAGTGTTCTGGATGTGGATGAATGCAAGAAATATTTTGAACATTAGTTGTGTGTTAACTGCTGCGGCGGAAAAATTTTTTCTGCTGGTAAGAAATGTAGCTAAATTTGTTTTATATATGTTCTTTACAGTTTTTATCTTTTTTGTAAAGAAATAATTCCTTAATTTTTCTCAAATTTTATTAAAGGAAATTTAAACGTTTTCATTTTGCGAAAAAAATTTTTTCTCATTCTTAGCAAAAAGTATTTAATCAGAAATTACAGGAATTTTTATTGCCTATTTGTCCTATTGACTTTTTTGTTTCATGTCAAACATGATAATTTTATTGTCTAATTAGTATTGATTTTTATATTAATTTGTTTAATGAAAAAATAGTAAAAAAAGGAAGACATTTTTTTTTATTAATTTTTAAAGTTTATATATTTGCTTTTTACTTCGCGTTTAAAAAATTTAAGTTTTTTATTTAGCATTCGAATGTATCTCCACGATTAAAGCCATTTGGCAATAAACAAATGGCCAACTCGGATGTTGAAAATGTTAATAATAAATCATATAATTATCAATTAATGAAAAACAAAGCACCTAATCAATATTATCGCCATACAAAGTCGGGTTCTACTTCGACTGACGGCTTTATGCACCCTTTTTATTCCACAAATAATTTAATACCAACAGTTAGTACGCAAGGTCACGATAATTTTCATAGAGTATTGAGTTATGCAAACAGCGGTGGTGTTTCTGCGTTTAGTACTACAAGCACTACTCGTCGCAGTTTTCATATGGATGAGCTTCAAAATTTGGAGGCTATGCGACTTGTTAAGCGTAATCAACAACAAAGACAAGCTCATAAGGGTGGTCTAATGGCGCCACCGCATCCTCCACCTTCTGTTAATCAAACTCAACCACTTCGCTATGGTCGTCGTTGGTCACCAGCTAGGTCATCTGCTCCTTTACCTTCTACATATGCAACCCATCAACAACAACATAATATTACTTCTTCTGAAGTTCACAACCAGCATTTGAGACATAATTCTTATTATCGTCAATTTAATGTACCGATAAGTTACGGAGATAGTAATAATGTTAAAACTTATTCACCGATTAGTAATGAAAATCCTGTAAAGGTTGCGGAATCAACCCTAACTAGGATAGGCCAGATGCTTCATCTTCAATCAGATCAGAATAATGAATCTTCTTATCCAGAACGATTTCCTTATAATCAACATAGAAAATACAGCGATTCAGCTAGTGTTAGTATTTTTTAACAATATAAAAAACAAATTTTTGTCAATTTTTTTTTAATTAAAATGCCAAAAATTGCATAATTTTTTTTAAATATTTGAAAAATTAATGCTTTTTTGTCTTTTTCTATTATGCTTATTATTTTACATTGAATGCTGAATTTTTGTTTTTTGAGAAAACAAGGATACATGATTATACGTCTTTTTTGTTCACAATAAAGTAGTTTCTTTCTGCAATTTTGTTCTTATTTCCCTTTTCTTTAATACAATTGAATTTTATAATAATTGAAATAAATATTTTATCTTTTTTAATTCTAAAATTATATTTCTTTTATGTTATAAAAATGGAAAGAAAAATAACCTGGTCGATCCGTTTTTTAGGAAACTGGCTCCCTTTCCTCTTCAACAATGGTGAAAGTGCGGCCATCTACTTCCACTAAAAGATTTGTGCGTGCTCGAAGTACTGCTTCATCAACAAGTACAAATGAGGGCGACGATTTTGCAGGTTTTTTTAATGATGTTTTTATATTAATACCATATTGCACAGAAAAAAAAATTTTTTGTAGATTGCGTTTTTTTTAATTGAATCATTTTATAAATTATGAATTGGTTTTTTAAATTATATTGCTAGGAAGTAAACTACTTGAACTTTTGTATTGTGGTTTATTAAAGTTTTTTTCATTATTAATCATGAGATTTTAATTGAAATTTTTGTATAAAATTAAAATAGATTTTTTTTATTATGTTAATTTTGCAATTGTTGTAACAGTTCTTGCTTACAAACAATTACATATCTTTATTCTCTGAATGATTTATAAATATTTTTAATTCGTTATATAGAAAAAAAATTGAAACTAAAAATAAATCAGATTATTTTTACTTGTTATTGACAAGCCTTTATTTATTGCATTAAAAAACATTTGATATTTCGCATTTTCTATTTTTTTTTTCATCTTTTTAGGATTGCCTGAAACATCAGTTGATAGCGAAAACGATATTGATGATGACGATGACGAAGATGAAGAATCTTGTCCATCACATGATTCTTTTCAGGAACTGCGGGATAATGTGCGTGAATGTTTGGAGAAAGAGCCTTCTGAACGATGCGCAGATGATATTTCGACACTGATGGTAAATAAATTTAATTTGCTGTAGTAATACATAACTATATATACTTAATGATTTTATATATTTAGGAATTTATGCAACAAATGCCAGCACTTGCAAGTCTTCCTTTAAGTATTAAGCGTCAGTTATGTTTAAAAATGGTGTTTGCTATTGTGCCAAATGCGAGTACGGTGATTATGCAACATGGTGAAAAAATTGACGCATGGTAATTTATTAGTTTTAATATTTGTAATTTTTTATGTTAAGTGTTTTTACATTAATATTTTTAGTGTTTTTATCTTGACTTTTTGTATTGATAACATTAAGAAATGAATAAATCAATTTATTTTTATTAGTATTTTTTAACCTTTAGGTCAGTTGTTGTGAATGGTGCTGTTGAACATATTCGTGCATCTAGTGGTGAACGTTTTGAATATCGTTTAGGCGATTGTTTTGGTGTTGAGCCAACTCCGCATGTTCAATATCAAGATGGTGAAATGCGTACTTTAATGGACGATTGCGAGTTTGTATTAGTTGAACATTCTGATTATTGTGCTATTATGTGTACATTAAGTCAACATATTGAGCGTGAAGAGAATGAAGAAGGCGAAGTTTTGCGGGAGGCGGAGAGAAGGTTTGCTACGCTTTTTTTGTTATACATTTTTATAGGAAAAATACTCTTAGCATTAACTTTTTGTATATTATTTTTTAGTTTTAAATGTTGAGTATTTTTATAAAGTATTTTCTTTTATTAATTATATAAAAAAATTATTTTTAGGGTTGTAGGCAATCAGGTTGAGCTTTTAATTACAAAAGCTTTACCTGAACGTCTTATTCAGCAGCTTGTTGAAGATTCAGACTCCTTTGGTTGTGTTGGCGGTGGGGATGCATATTTCCTTGAGGATTTTTTGTTAATGTATCGTGTATTTATATTTGAACCAAGGAAGATTGTTGAGAAATTGTTGAATTGGTTTCGTGCGGATTTGGATGGTGATGAACCTGGAAAATATCGAGATAAAGTGACCCGAATTTTTTTACTGTGGGTTAATAATCACTTCAGTGATTTTGAATTTGATGCGATAATGACAAAATTACTGGATGTTTTTGAAAATGTGCGTTTATTTAAATAATTTTTATTTTTGATATTTAATGCAACAAGTTTTTTAGCTACTTGAACGGGCAGGTATGTACAATCAACAAAATTTGTTAAACATAACATGCAGTATCAAGTCAAAACCCCGTGTTATTACATTGACTCGTTCTAATCGTGCACAGGAACTTTCATTTAATATTTTGGGTGGAATTAGTGAAGTTAATGATGGCAAATCAAATTTCATTGGGTGTCAACTCGGAATTTTTATTTCCAATGTGGAGCCTCATTCTAGTGCTGAGAAGAACGGCTTAAAACGCGGAGACGAAGTATTATTTTGACAAAATCAAATTTATATTTTATTTTTTAATGAAAATTTAGATCCTTGAAATGAATGGTCAAAGCTTTCGTAGCATTAAATTATCGCGAGCCTTAGATCTTCTAAAAGAAAGCACTCATTTAAGCTTAACTATTAAATCTAACTTAATGGGTTTTAAAGAAATGTTGCTGAAGCAAGAAGAACATGTTTCGAAATCTAATGTTGTTTTACCAGACGGTTGCACTTTATTAGATGTTGTTGATTCGTCAAGTGGATTTGGCAGTGCAGTTGCAAGAGGTTCGAATAACAATGGTACAATGGGGCGGTACCAGAAAAAATCAAATTTATATTCTAGTATCCCATCTACATCAACTACTTCTGCATCAAGTTTGGCTTCGTTGAAAAGTAATAATGTTGACCGACGTCAAACATTGTGTGCTCAGCCTAATAAATCAAATGCTAATATTCATCCATCAATTATTGCACCGTCTGCCGGGTCTTCTTCAAGCGGTGGAAAAGCTTCAATGTTTGAAAAACTTTTTACTTTACTAAAAGGTTCTTCAATTACATCACATGAACATCATAATCATAATACTGGTTATGATAGCGCTGACGAAGTTAGTTAAAAAAAATAAAGCCATTAAGTTTATTTTGTAGTTGTATTTATATTACATATTTTTTGCTAAATTTATTTTGTACAAATAGTCAAATTTTTCTTGTTTTTTTATTATTTTACAGTGCTTTTAATGCTTGTTTTTAGTCAATTCCGCCTAATTCATTGCAGACAAGTCGTTCTAACCCAGATATTTCTTCGCATATCTATAATATTAATCTTAATTCAACTAATGCTGTCACTAATCGTCACAGTTCTTTTTCTACAGGAAGCGGTGGAAGTGACTATTATCAATGCGAACAAGCTATAAAAGTTTACAAAAGTGATCAGTCGTTTCGATATATAATTATTAATCCTGAAACTCCTGCTAAAGCTATTGTGCGAGCTTCTCTTCAGGTATATATTTTTTTATTGATTTTAACAAAACAACATTCAATTATATGGTTTATTGTACTTTTTTACAATGGATTTATTGAATTTTTTTTATTGGTTTAGCTATTACAGTTTTTTTGAAAAAAGGAATATAAGGTATAACATTATATGGCTTTTAGGAATTTGGCATGGCTGACGTGATTGCTTCAAATAGTGGCAATATTTCTGATTGGGCGTTATGCGAATGTGCTGTAACACGTGAAGGTGTTATTAAACAACGTCGTTTGCCGGATGAAATGCAAAATTTAGCTGAAAGAATTGCGCTTTCCAGTCGCTTTTATTTGAAAAATAATAATCGATCGGAGAATTTGATTCCAGATGATTTAGCGCCAGAAATTTCAAAAGAGGCGCGTCTTAGTTTGTATACTCTAAGTGCTCAATTCCTTGCAACTCAGCTAACTATTCAGGTTTTACATTTCTTTTTTTGACATTTTTAAGTAAATATTATTACAGGACTTTGGGGTATTTTCATCAATTGAACCTACGGAATATGTGAATAGTTTGTTCAAGTTAGACGATACAGCTCGACATGCTGATTGGCCTCACTTAAAAACATTTGAATCACTTTTTAATCGCGAAATGTGGTGGGTTGTAACAGAAATTTGTTGTGAACGCAATGTATATCGTCGTTCTAAGTTGATTAAAAAGTTTATTAAAATTGCGCGATTTTGTCGGGACTTGCGCAATTTTAATTCTATGTTTGCAATTATTAGCGGATTGGAAAAACCGGCTGTTCGAAGGTTAGCACATTCGTGGGAACGGGTATCAGGGTATGTTAAAGAATTTAATTATTGATTGTAATAACTAAAATATCTTGTTTATCTTTATTTACAATTTTTTTTAATTTTAGAAAGTATATGAAAATGTTTAATGATATTCAACAATTAATGGATCCTTCTCGTAACATGTCAAAATACAGACATCAATTGCAATTAGCTGAACTTAATCCACCTGCAATTCCAATTTATCCAATTCTTCGAAAGGATTTAATATTTTCTCATGAAGGTAATTTAACCTTTAGTGGTAAATTAGTCAATTTTGACAAACTTCGTATGATTGCACGGTTGATTCGATCATTT
Source organism: Diadocidia ferruginosa (assembly GCA_027564275.1). NCBI lineage: Eukaryota > Metazoa > Arthropoda > Insecta > Diptera > Diadocidiidae > Diadocidia > Diadocidia ferruginosa. Next base: position 6,065 of record JANSTW010047891.1, read on the forward strand.
GTTTGCCATAGTAGCGTTCAATATGATGTAAATACTGTAATGAATCAAGTAACTTTTTTTTCGCATTTTGCATTTTCTTTAATGTAATTATGTACTATATTGGATCTATTTTTTCTGTATTTATATTATTTTAATTAAAATATTTTATTTTAATGATATTTTTGGTTTATTATTTTTATATTTAGATGGCGCATGGAATGGATTTACTTAAAATTGGTTCATCTTCTACCTCAGCTGTACGAAGATTTGGTGCAAACACAGCCGCGGCTGTTGTTGCTGCTGCAGCAGCAGCTGGAAGCGGTGGAGTCGGCGTAGTTAATGGTATTATTGGTGCTAGTGTATCGGCTACTGTTCCGGGAACTGTGGGACAATCTTCTCGAAAAAAGCTTTACGAACGAATGTTAATGATTCGAAAAGTTAAAGCGTACTTGGCTGAAATGCCTTATATTGATGTGGAAGCTGAACTTGATCGCCGATCAATGGAATGTGAGCCGCCACCGCCCATGACAAATATTACAAACTTTGGTTGATTTTTTTGTCATGAAAATTTAAAAATAAAGTGAGATGAAACAAACTAAGAGAATTAGAAGTAAAATGAAATATAACACATAATTTAAGAAAATATTTAAAAAAAATAATTGAAAATTGTATTTAAATATTCAAAAATTACAATTAGTCTTATTTTATCAAACAAATGACCTAATATGTAAATTTGGAAATTTTTCATTTAATATTTGAATTTTATTTTATTGTTTTTATTGTAGTAGTTTTATAAGTTTTGAGCAGATATTTTAATGACATTAATGTTTATAAATTTAAGAATATTTTTGCCAAATTTATTATTTATGTTTTGTTAATATTATGTTGTTAACCAATATAAATTACAAAAGATTAAGAATTTAAATTGTTTTATTTTGCTTAGGCTAAATTTTTACATTTTGCAGTTCAAAAAAGTTTTTTAGCTTAACAATGTTGAAAATTTTGCTTTTTAAAATGTAAAAACAATTTGTATTATTAATATGAATTTCAAGGTGTTGAGTCTCCACAAGCTGTGCAGAAAATGATATCGTTGTTGCATACTTCAAAAGTTGTACAAAACCCAAAAAATGTTACAGCTTCTTCAATCCCTCCGACTGGATCAACTTATTCTACTACAGCTTCAACTACTTCAACGTTGAAGCGTGATCGAATTAGTCAGCGTCAAGAACATGCTAACGTTGACTTAGCAATGGCTTCAGTGCCTTTACCGCCACACAAATCATCGGCTATAAGTTATTTGCGTAAAGTTCCTTCTTTTAACTCTCCAACTAATAATGGTAGTAATAATAAGGTACATAGCGGTTATGTCACTTTACATGAAATGTCTAGTACAAATAATGTAGATGCTGAAAATAGGCTATCTGGTATGGTTTAGCTATTTTTTAACTTTTTAGTATTTTAATATTGTCTGTTGAAAAAATGAAAAATGTTACCACAAAATTGCGAAAAACTTAGTTGTTTGGTTTATTTTATTGAAAATAATATTTAGATTGTACCGAACGATTGATAGATTAATTTCAACATTTTTAAACCATGAAACATCAACATTATTTTTTTTATTATTTTTACAATAAGTACTTATAAAGCAAGCAAACTAACAATTGGCTATAATCGATACAAATTTTTGACAGTTATTCACACATCAGCCTGATTTGAACTATTGGATGTGATTTTATATGCGGTGATCTCCAATTTTTTTTTTGAATAAAAGCTTACTGAAAGTTTTTGATGCGATATTTTTTTAGAAGAACATTTAGAAACTTGCTTTTATTTTTATATTTTACTTAAATTATTTTTTTATACCGGACTGAAAGTTAATTAATTTTTGTATGTATGTAAGAAAGCTGACATAATTTGTTTTTATATTGTAATAATAAAGCGGCTGTTGTTTTATAAGTTAATTTGTATAAAAAATGTAATATACAAATTTAAAAAAGAAATGTTTGAGTAATCTGTTAACTAATAATGATAAAAAAATGTCTTGCTGAATTTGATAATTTTTAAGAAAATTCTTTTGTAGTGGAAAAAAAATATCTTAGGCCTAACGAAACTGAAGGTGTTTTTATTTTTACAATTTAATTTCTATTACTACAATTAATTCTAAACAACTACAATAGATTTTTTGTTGAGTTCTAATTATTTTTTCAGAAGCTTTTGATGACAGTTTTTTGTGATGTTGTATGTTGCCTGATACTATTTTCATATTTTTGCTCAATTTTTACTTTTTTGTACATATGAAATAAATCATTTGTCTTCATAAATAACATGCTATAAATTCATTAAACTTAATAATGTCAAATACAAATATTAATCTGATTGGATAAAGACAAAATTTTTTGGTTTTGTAAATTTTAAATGGGCCTTGGTTCTCGGAAAAATTTATGAGTTGTTTTCAAATAAGTAGAATGTAACAAATTTTAAGCGTTTGTATTTTTGTTGCAATATAAATATCATAAAAAGTATCTATTTTATTAAACTTGTTAGAGATAAACACAAAGATTTTAGAAAAACAAGGGAAACCCGTGAAAAAACACATGAACTTAAGCAAATCAGTTTTCACATATTGCCAATGAAACTTTATAGATTACAACAAAAAAAATTACTATGACAAATAGTGTCTTGTCGCATCTCATTTCTCTATGTAAAAGTTGTAAAAAACGTATAATTCCTAGAAGACATGCGAATACTTTTAAAATGATTGATTTTTTTGCTTAAAAATTACCCAATAAAAAACATTGCAAAATTAAATTTATTGTTGTGTTTAAATATTGCAAGTTTTTCTAAAACCAGTAATACCGTTTTTTTAAACTGATATTGTTTTCCAAACAAAAAAATTTAACAACTATAGTTAGTTATAGACAAATAATTGATGTATACATTTACATATAATTTAAGCACTTAAATATCAATACTAGATAAGATAAATTATATTTAAACAAGAAATTAAGGACTAAAATCCATTTGATAATTAACTAACCATACCTTAATAATAGTAAAAAATTTTAAATGTTTCATCGAAACAAAGAATTTACAATTATTTAAAGATATTTACAACTTCACAGAAATCTTTTAATACAATTTAAAAATGGATGAGTAAAAAGAATATTTAGGCATTAATATTTGAGTAACAATTATTGCCAACAAATTTTTTGTTTTCTAATTGCTTGAATTTTAAAGCAACTAATTTTAACGTTTTCTTTTGATACAATTCTTAAGTAGTTACAACAATTTTTTTTAAATTAAAGAATCATAATTAGGATGAAAACATTACATGTTGTCGTTCCATTATATGAGATGGTTTAATTTGACTGTAATAATTCATCAAAAAATTTCGAACTTTACTTCGACTATAATTCTTAATACGTCCGTTTAATTTAAAACATTGCGGACAAAGAAAAGCTGGTGGAAATTGCTGTTTTTTAAATTGTGGATCTTCAGTTGAATCACCTTGGAGTCGGTGATTAACAATGTTATGTGCACGCCATAAATATGTTATAGCTTCAGGTAAATATTGTACCTGTAATTTTATTAAAGATTGTAGAATTATTTTATAAAAAACAAAATAAACAAGTCATTTTATTAAAATTAAACATAAGCCTCCATAAAACATATTTATAATACAAACTTAACTTAATTATTTGTAATTTATAATATGTAATAAGATTTTTAATGAGAAAAATTTTAGCAGAGACTTTATTTTTTAAAATTAAAATAATCTAAAACTAACGCGTTCTTCAGTAAGAGGGAAAATATTGGTGGTCATATTCATAAAATGTTGTTTGCAATGATCACAGCCAAAAAAGGATTCGACCCAGCCTTGGATGGCTTTAAGTGGATTCAATCCATTTTTTTCGTTATCTGTCCCATCTAAAATAAAAGTATCGGCGTATTTTTGTTAAAAATTTTAATTATATTTACAATATTGCAAAGAAACAACAATGTGATTAATAAAATAATTGGTTCTTTTTATTGTTAAATAAAACAATATACTTGGTTTAATAAAAGGATTAAGAAATGACGAAATGTCTTAATCTTTATAAAACTTCAAAAAACTAAATAACCCCCCTCTCCACTAAAAAGCTTAATTTTACAAATTGCTAAACTGCAATTGCAAAAAGCTTTTGTCAATGAAAAACAGTACTATTAACAGCGTTCATGTAGGAATGTACAGTAAGTGCATGGAACGTGGTCCACAAGCCGCAAGTATAGCCGTGGAATTCAGGCTGTGTGCCGCGACAATGCTGCCAATGAGCTCTTACTGGGAATGGATAATCATAAAGATGCTGCAAGAAAAATTATTTAAATAAATTCTATAAAAAATAATAATTTTAAAACTTTGTAAAACAGACCTCAATTTCTTCAAAATTTTTTTGCCATTCCCAAGAAGAAATACTTGAATTACCAATCGCTTCTTTTTTTTCCAAAAGATTCTTCATATGATTAAAAACATGACGTGCATTTCCACTTTTGCGTAACATCTAAAAAATATACAAAAAAACAATTTAATTTGGAGTCTAAAATTTTTAAGTACAAAGAAATTGGGCAATATATTTATGTTAAATTATTTTACATTTAGAAAGCTATATAATTTATTTGTTTTAAAAATGTACCCTTGCTTTAGAAAGTGATGGAAGGTTTACTGAAGTTTGTCTTTTCCACATAACTCGACGCCATCTTGCATTATCTTTATATGAGTTTTCGTCACTTATATTTTTACCATTTCCAATAAAGGTTATCACGGGGAAGTTCTAAAAAATATAATCATTTAAAACAAATTTAAATAAATTTAAAAGTTGTATTAGTAATATGTTTTGCGTAACTTTAAATAAAAAAACCTCCAAATTGTTTCAATCTTAAAGTTAAAAAATATTCAATTTAACTTAACGAGTTTAGTTTGGTAATAAGTAAGTAATACAAAAAATTTAATTAATAAACCTCAGAAACAAGTTTAATAAAGTTGTAAAGATTTGTGAAGTTACGTCCTTCAATTGTATTATTCATACGAGTCACTTCGCCAACCAATGCCATATGAATTGCTTTAAGCATATCTATTTCTGAAGCAAAGTATAGTGGCTTACATCTAAAAACACTCAATTTACTTTTTTTAAGTTTGTTGAAGATTTTTTTTTAGAAGACAAAAATTTAAATTTACCCTTCTGGATTTTGATTACAATCAATAAGTGAATTTGCAGTTGTTGTCGTTATTGATGGTGGTGTTGGTATTGTTGCGCGTTGACCTGGCTTTATAAAAGATAAAATATTTTGTGATGTTCCAGAATGAATTCTAAAAAAACAACAATATTTTTAATGGTTCAAAACTTTTAATTTGATTTAAATATCAATATAAACTAGAAAATGTAAGCCTAAAGCTAGTCTTTAGTTTATCTATAAGTTCAACTATAAAAGTAAGGTCAAAATTAAATTGGTTAACACTAAGCTTAAGATACAAAATACAAAATTATTACGGTTCCATAAAAATAGATTGTTGATCGCCACGTTTAAATATAGCCACATAAGGGAATATAGTGATGCGCAACATATTAACAAGAGGTGATGTAGATAGGACACGTCGTACGACGACATTAGATTGATATGAAAGGAAATCCATGATAGTCTAACGAAAAAAAAAATTACTACTTTTTGTCTTGATAATTTAGCTTTTATAATTCCTATTACCTTAAACCCTGGACTAGCACCAACACTTTGTTCAATTGTTTCAAAAGCAAGAACTAAAATTTGAGCTGACGGTGAGCCACCATCCCATAAATTCTCAAAATGTGTCCTCCTATAAAAAATTAAAACAATTTTTGTATACATATACACAAATCCTATAAAATGGTTAAATACAGATGGATTTCAAAACAACACTGTTTTAATACGATTATGAAATATTGTAGAAAAAACTTAAAATTATTAATTGAAATAAAAATTTATAAATGAAAATCGAAACCCATTTGTTTATCTTTTTTTGTAAAACGTATATTATGCCGATAGATATTTTATAATATTCTATATAATATTAATGGTTTTTGAATTGTTTTTTTAGCTTACGTTTGTTGAAGAGATTTTAATGCAGTATATTTTTTAATTTTATTTAGCTTACTCATTCACGTGAAGATGTTTCAAATTTGGCCAATCAGCGTAAGAAGATCGTTGATATTCATTAATTACTTTTGATGCCAATTGGTCTTGTAAATTATCGACAGAATGAGCGGCTTCAATAGACATTCCATCTCCATAATGTGTTGCAACTCTTGCAAAGTACTAAAAACCAAAAAAATATTGTGAATAAAAAAATAGACTATAATTCGTTTTTTATTAAATTATATTTTTAATTATTTACTTATTTGATTAAATAAGTTTCCGTAATTAAAAATTAATAACAATTTTATAACTCCAAAAAAAAAAATTTTTTTTTATTAAAAATAAAGTAAGCAAATGATATATTATATGAAGTAACTGAATAAATTAATAATAGCGTCCCTTATTATTAATGAAATCAAATTGATTAAAACTATGTAAAAAAAAAATAAATAAATTACTTTTATCATTGGAAATGAGCTAATTCCATTTCCTAGACAAACAAGCCTATTAAAATTATCAGCGCAATTTATTGCCGCTACACGTACTAGATTTGACCATGAATTAATACGCGATGAAAAGTCACGATAGAATGGAGCAAATGCTCGACAATGACCGCACCTAAAAAAAATTTAAAAAAAATTTTTAATGATTTATGTGTTTTTTTGCTAATTTATACTTAAAAAACAAAAATTTATTGAATTTATAATACAAAAAATTGGAATATAAATATATTTTGAGTGTATAAACTATTTCAAACGTAAAAAACTCAAATTTTAAATTAATGCATTCTAGAACAAGTTATTAAAGTTGATGGAAATTTTTTTTACAATTAATTAAAAAAATTGTTTTTCAATGACTCAAAAAAACAATTATAATGGAGACGCCGATACCATTTGTTTATAAAAT
>JANSTW010047902.1:0-23739 GCA_027564275.1 Diadocidia ferruginosa
GTGCAAAGCAATTCGGTGCAGGGAAATTCGGTGCTAGGCAATTCGGTGCTAGGAACTTTCGGTGCTAGGCACTTTCGGTGCTAGGCACTTTCGGTGCTAGGCAATTAGGTTCTAGGCACTTCCGGTGCTAGGACATGCTCCGTGATTTGCTATAAAAATTATATCTTAAAAGAGTTTGAAGAATTTAAAATAGTTTAATTAATTATAAATAATTCGGCTAAATTATGTATACAAAAATTACATTATTCTTAAAATATATATAATTTTTATTAATATAATAATTTTTATATTTTTCAAAGCAAATTAAGGTGTGTTTTACACTTGTCGACTTAAAATCACTCTATCCTCTAATCTTTACCAAAACTATATAATATAAAGAATTGTTTTGTATACTTATGATGGAGCACTTTAAAACTATAATATATGTAAATATTAAATGACATTGATTTGATAATGTAATATTTAAATAAATATTTAAAAAAAACGTTTTCTTACGCACAAAATGTTGTGCAATTTTTACATATTTTATTATAATTATTAACATCTGCTAATATTTCTTGACATTTCGTATATAGAATTTATTATAGAGTCTGTTTATTTCACTAAATAACTGATTAGTAAATGAATTATTATTCTCCTGTACATTGATTTAATATATCAACGGGTATAAATTCATTTATCATATAACATATGAATTGTAATAAAAAATAATTATTCATAAATATCATTTTATTTTAATAAATTTATTAAATAAAATAAAATTAATAGATATTTTATTATGTAATAAAGTAATAAATTGAAATGTTCTTTAAATAATAATAATATGTTTTACGTGTATAAACCAAAGATGACCATAAATAGAATTGAATATAATAATATGTAAGACGCGTTTATAGTTGAGTTGTCGTATATAAATGAAATTAAATTTTAAAAAATACATTTAATTTATTTAAATAATATATTTAAAATTAAATTAAATAATCAATTTATTTAAATTGATTTTAGATTTTTGTAAATAATATATAATATCAATATATGTCGTTCTTTCTTCATATTCAGGTATAATAATATGATTCTAGTTATCCTATGATTGAAATGGTGACATGACATAATACCCAAAGACATAACACCCAAAAGCTTATAAACAAGCCTTTTTTCTCATTTTTCCTAATTCTCAAACCCGTTATAGCAGTCAATGTATCTAGCATTTTATAATTTGTAGAAGGAATTTTTTTTTTCGTTTTTTAACGGTTTTTAGCATAGACACAAACCAATAAATAGAGTTCGTGTAATTTTAGCGGTTTTAAGCTTGTTAACGCTTTTGGGCGTTATATCTTTTGAGTGTTACTTATATCATAATTAAAAAAAATTAACATTTCCTTATGATTTTTCATTTTTTTTTAAATTTTTATTTAATATTTAAAAAAATGCCTGTGTAAGTTTTTCATAGTATATGGCATTTATAAAAGTGGGCCCAAAATAATAAAAAAAAATAGGCCCAATCTTCTGCTGAGTACAACTTGCGTATCCATATGGAAGTATAATATTATATAAAAATAAATTTAACACAAAAAACTAAATACACGTTATGAGCAAGGCTAAAATACCGCTTAAAAATTTTGCTTTTTCGAAGGCCGCCCGAACGCACAATATTTTAAATGATATTACGCTTTTTTTGGTCTGACATATTACACTATATTGTTAAATTAATAAAATTTTCAAGCCAAAAAAACTATATACATTATTGAGATAATAAATAATTTTGCTTGAATATTAATTATATTCATATAGAATATATACATTTGTTAAATGTCATTGAAAACATCGCAAAATTTATCTTTACGCGTCTTTTTTATACCGCAGCCAAAAAAAATGTAAGCTCCGCAAAATTTATGTTTTTAATTATTTTTCGCGTTCGTTTCTTTTGTTGGATTTTTTTTTATGGATTTAATTTCGATTAAATAAAAATAATTATTTTTTTTTTGTTATAAAAAAAATGTAATTCTTTTTTTCTGCGTAACTTATATAATATGCGAAAAACATGCGGAATTTCAAAGAATTTGATTTGCAAAAAAAGTTTTAATAACCGTTTAATTGCATTTAAATTATAATATGTGTTCCGAGTTATATTCAAGCTTAATTCTAATAAGTAAAAAAAAACGCAAGTGTTTCCTCTGTTTTCCTTAAATGTCGCGTTGGATTAATAAAAATTCTTTATATTTCTAAAGGAAATAGAAAATGAAAATTGTTTTTTTTTTTAATTTATTGCATTGCATGTCCAAGTATAATATAATATAAGAGATTTTTTTTCCATCGTGCTAATTGATGTCAAATACCTATATATGTTTCTATTTATGTATTAGCGTAACTATTTAAAATGCTAATTGTATTGTATATTTCTTACTGAAATATTAATTATTTAATTTAAATATAAAGGAGCGATTCGTACTTAAATAATTAAATATAAATATTGTCATCGCATGTACATTAGTATGCAGTTGAGCAGATTGTCGATTCTAAATAACGCACTAAATAAATATTCAATTCAAAGTAAATGGTTTATTATAAAATTAGTCCAAGCACTTGCGTGCAGGAAATCAAGAAATTTCATTGGAAACTTAATGTTTTTATCAATTTCTCATAAAATTTCATAAAATTTTATTAAGAACTATTTTTTTTTATTTCTTTCAAATTTATACTTATATGATTTATTTCAATCCTTTAAAGTTTAAAATATTTAATATATATAAAAATGATTTGATCGATTTTACTAAAGGTTTCATGAAATCTCGCCATCTCGGTAAAAGAATCATTACCTAGTCCATTTCGCAAAGTTTTGCATAATTTATTTCATTCATTACGATGATTTAATCGCGTTTTTATAATATTTCAAAAAATTATTGTTATTATGTCCGTGGAAGCTTTTTTTAGCTATCATTTTCTTGTGTCGATATTTCCATTGTCTTTGATTATATTAATTCGTTTCAAGCTTTTATAAAATCTGAATTTTTTTAGAAAACTCCATGATTTGATCAATTTTAGTAATGTCTCAAGAAATTTCTTTGGAATTCAATTTTCCTTACATGTAATAAGTTTTCGTTATATCATATTAAAACATCCAATATTTTAATAATTTCTCATAATTTTGTTTTTATTTCAGGAACTTTGATTAGAAACACTATGATTTCCTCAATGTCTTTGTTATTTATAAAATCTCTATGAATCTCTTAGAAAACTTCATTCTTTTATTAATTTCTATCAAGTGTTTTTTTATAAAATCTCAAGAAAAAATTCATAACTTGATCGCGACATGCCAAAGCATCCAAAGACATAACGCCCAAAAGCATTAAAAAGCTCAAAACCGCTAAAATCACAAGAAAAATAATTATTGGTTTGTGTCTTTGCTAAAAACCGCAAAAATATAAATAAAGTGATGGGTTTACAATTAAAGTTTATTTTTACTATATAAGAAAGATGTTTTTATTGCAGGCTCTCGACCAATTATATTTTATTATGGTTATGAAACATTCAGTATTTCGTTAATGTATACGTTTCGTAAATTTTATTTACCTCTTCAGAAAAATTTACGAAACGTATACATCAACAAAATACTGAATATTTCATTACTAACCAAAACATAATTGGTCGAGAGCTTGCAATAAAAACATCATTCTTATATAAAAACGATCGCAAAAAAACAATTATCATACAAATTTATTTTTACGGTTATGTCGGTTTTAGAACCATTTTGATCATTTCTCATAAATTTTCCCTAAATTTCAAGAAACTTAATTGAAAACTCTATAGAAATTATTCTATTTCTGTTAAGTTTCTTCATTATTTCATTTAAATGTTTTAGGATCACCGATTGGATCCCACAGTAATTTTCTAGTGGTAATTTTGTTGACAGCCTACATTTTAGTTAGTTAAAAATAAAGAGAAATAGAAAATTTTCTTATGAAAGAAGTCACTGATTCAAACTATATATTAAACTTTTAATTAATTACCAAAGCTATACTGATTCAAAAAAGTTCAAAAATAAAATAAAATATCAAAAATTTAAATTAAAATATCTGTATATCTTCAAAAATAAGAAAAATATAAAATCTTAATTCTAATATTGATTGGACTAATCAGATATACTTACGTATAGAAAACAATTAAATTATAATCATAAGTGACATTTATATGTATGGTTCTTAACCACTTATATGATATAAATACAAACTCATGATAAAAGCTATAAAGAAAAAAATGCTTAAAATACAACGACTGCAATACCGTGCATATGCATTTTTGTTATTTCTTTTTACCGTGAGACTCGTCTCGTATAAATTAATTCTACAGACAGTTTTTTTTAACCAATCCTTCAAAAACACAAAATTTCTGAATGCTTAAACAATATTTATATAAAAAAAATTACCTAATTTATAAAATCCTTTTTTTACCGATTTTTTTCCAAATTCATTTTGATATATCATCAGCAAGAAATCAACCCCTTTTTCTGAACACATATTATAAAGCACATAAGCAATTAATATTATTTGTAGAAAATTGTCCAGGATAACCAAAAAAACAGATATCTTTACATGCGATAATATCGTTTAGATTTTTTACCAGAATTTCGTAAAAAAGGAAGACGTTTTTTATTGCAATGAAATGATGTGGTGCATTTACTATATAGGACAGGTGTAATTCTTTCAACCTCAAAATATGTTTGTTGAGAATTGTTTTATTAAATTTATAATCAAAACATCATTTTATCCTTTATTGCTGTTGCATTTGATGGGATTTTAAAAGTCACGTTTCTTATAAAAAAAATTGAAACAACCGCACAAAAAAAGGGTTGCATTTTATATTTGATTGCAATGTGTCTGATGAAGGATATATATAACTAAGTATACCATAAAGAGATATTTTTTTTAGGTTTAGAAGCAAATGCAGAATATTTTTATAAGTATATGAAGATGTTAAAAAAATTATATTATGTAGACTGCAATCTATCGCCAGGACCTGTTTATATAAGTTAAATATATTTTATATGCATAAGTAGCTTTAAACGAAAGCAAAAGAAAAACCAGTGGTCTCTTTGCCCAGAGTGGCCCGTGCAGGTGTAAATTAATTTTTTTCTTTTATTAGTTGGTAGAGTTAAATTTTTACATTTCAATATTTTGGTTAAATAATTTATAATTTTATGAATGACTTAATAGCTGAACATATAGGTAGTTTTTAAATTTGAATAACATTTAAGGGTTATTTCTTATTATTATATGATCAATGATCATTCATTGTAGACAATGTCTCATTTTTTTGGGTAAATACCGCAGGTGTATAATAAGATATGCAATGAATATTCTATATATATAATATTCTATTCTATAGAATCCAAGATTATAATAAGTAGGTGATTTGCCACTTTGAGTGTAGTATGGGATTTGTGCATTGCAAATCACCTACTATAATATAATAAAGTTTGTAATAGTTACTAATCCTGAAATGACAAAAATTAAAATGTATACAACCATAAAATGTTGAGTATATGTCATACTTAGTTCATTCCATTGCTTTTGAATAAAAATAAAAAATAGATAATTAAGAATAGAAAAAAACGCATATATTTTTAAAAATTTGAATAATCATTGATAAACAAATTATTTACTACAAAAATAGGATCCAGCGACATCGTCTTATTTTTTATTTGAAAAATAATATCGTATCTCGTCATATATGATATTTCTACTATTAACATGTATTGCCGATTTAAGCGAAAATTTTATTTAGGAAATCTTATTATAGAGGAAAATTTTATAATATATAAACACTGATTAAACACGACCTGTAAATTGTATATTATCCTAAAGAAACAAGGCAGATTTTAGTGTTGCCGTAAAAAAAGATGTCTTATTTAAGTGTTTTTGCGATTTTTAATAAAATATCAATCGACCATGTTGCTTGTTATTACAGGAAATAACAACACATCGTCCTATTGCTATAATAGCACACCCATGTCAATTGCTTGTTGACTGTCGCAGGCGAAATTTTTAAATATTTTTAGCGCAGCAATACTAAAATCAGCCATATTTCTTTGGCATCACTATAAAACCCTTTATTGGTACTGTAAAATTTTCGTGCTTATTTTTCATTGTTTAAATTTTATTATTTTTGCGCTATAATATTTTCGCAGTTTTCGCAATTTAATTTTTCGCTTAAAGCAGCACTATACATGACGTGAATATAGTTAATGTTCTATTAATACAAGTAGCGTAATGGATGATAATTCAATTTTTTTTTTCAAACTACGGTGTTTTTACACTAATTAGCTAGTGTCCATTATGAATTATGTATAAATATTCTGTGATAATAGTGATACTATACTACATATGCTTATTCGTCGTTCGATTTTACAAAAGTTTGTATTATTTCTTCTAATATGATTTTTAGAAATAGCCTCCAAATTTTGTTTAATAAAAACTACTTGGATTCCAAATTGTAAAAGAAAATTTAGGTAAACAATTTTTTTAAATAACTCAATCTCATAAAACGGAAACAGAATGATTTGTGCCATTTAAAAATCTACGAACAAAAAATTCAGAATTTTTTCATCAACCTAATTTGTATCGTAAAAAATGAAAAATATTAACTTAAGAACTATTTTTGAAAAACAAAATTATGAACTATCTAATTAAATACGCACGATTTGCCAATAATTATTTAAAATTTCGAGTAAAAAAACCGGTAAAATATCCGGTAATTAGGCAGCACTGAACAAATGTCAGTTATTTAAACTAACTTAACATTGTAAACCCTCCTTCCAATGCGTCAAAAAAAACCAATTCACTGAACACTCCCACAATCAATATCAACAACACGTTTCTAATTGCTGTATGTTTGTCCCTTTCTACTTTTTAAATCTTTTCAAAACAACAATAAAATATAAAAATTCTAACAGGAAATGCCATCGAAATTCAATCGCAAAAGTCTATATTTCTATAATAACAGCACATGTGGCGTTATAATAATAAAAGTATTTTTATCGCAAATTTTTAATTGTTTAGAAACAAATTCTAAAAAATATTTATAAATACCTAGCGGCACAATTCTAACAGAACCATCTGATAAAAGTATTGATAAGTAATTACAATTAAAAAGAATACACAAATTATTTTAAAAAATAATGTTTAAAAATGTTAAAAATAAATTTTTATATTAATTATGAAAGTAAAATATCTCGAATTAGTTTTTGATTTAATAAATAATTCTGTTTTTTCCTCTTTGCAGTTCAAGACATATTTGGCGAAGACACGAGCCGACTGTCCGCGACATCATCAGCTGCCTCTGCCCGACCACATCCACCAAATAGTCCACATCGATCTGAGCAGCCTAGTGATCATCAGCAGCAGCCACAAGCTCATCAGCAACAACAACAGAAACATAAAATTCCACCAACCCGTAGATTTATTTCCTCGATATTAGGCGGTGACATTCCGTATGGCAGTCGAGGTCATGTTCTGACCCAGGCTCAACGTAAAGAATATCCCATCGCCCCCATTCGCAAAGAACCAAATAAAACAATAATCATTGAAAAAGATAAAGAACTAATACCAACCACAAAACCAATAATTCTGAAAACCGATCAGCCACCATCGGTTGAGAATCGTCCCAGTCCACCACCACCTCCAGAGTCGGTGGTTCGTTGTTCAGTTATACAGCGAACACCGTCGGCCCCAGAGACAAAAACAAACGAAGATCAACAAGACATTGTTGACATCAAAGTACCTGCTTCGTTGCTGGTGCACCAGGAACAAGAACCCGAACAGGATCAACCAATTGATTATCATATTCCAAAGAGACGCAGTGAGTTCAGCGAGGAGCAGGAGCGAAAATATCGTGAGGCCAGGCGAACGAGTGCATTAAGAGGACGTCCATTGTTGTCAATTTGGAGTGTTCCTCGGGGCGGAGTGGTGGGTAAGATTAACGGTATTGTAACAGCAGCGGCCGGTCATGGCCGATCTGGTGGTAATTCACAAACCGGTGCAAATCAATCGAGTAGCAATAACACAAATTGTGGCAACAATAGCATAGGATTTGGCGGTGGAGCAGGCGGAGGCACCGGTGGCAGCGCTGGTGGTGCTGGTGGTATGAGTGGCGGCGGCGGTGGTGGTATGGGTGGTCGTGACGGCCGATCAAATTACGGACCAAATAGTCCACCGACGGGATCGTTGCCACCGTTCTACGAGAGCCTGAAGGGCGGCAACGGCGGCATGAACGCATACAATGCAGCCAATGGGAACTTTCTGGCCCAAAATGCCTACAATACAATGATGGCAACAAATATTCAAATGGACTGCGATACAACTCAGGAACTAACAAATCTGAATTCTTATTCAGATTCAACAAATAACAACAACAACAATTCGTCCAAACATTATTCAATGTTGCACAATGCAGCCTACGGCATCGTGCTGAAGGACGAACAAGATCTGGACTATGACACGAAAATCGAAGGAATGAATCTGAACTCAAATCTTATGCAAAACGGTTACTCGGGCTATGATGACTCAATAATGGACATGGCAAATGGGGTGGTGGATCCACTTCAGTTTACGGCAACATTAACCTTTTCATCGCCAGCTGAACATGCACTGCTGGACAGTCTTACCGATGCTGTGGATTTAAGTTCATTCCTGCAACGATTACCCAGCGACGATCAGTCTAGTTCGGGTAACGATTTGGAATTGTCCTCGAATCCTTCTCTCACACCAGACTCCGTCTCAATTACCCCCGTCGATAACAATTGTTTGGATTCATTTTCGGAACATTTAATGATGGGACGGACGGGTGGCTACGCGGATCACCGTTCCAATGTATATAGAAGTTTAAATAAGATGTACAACGAAAATCCCCCAAGCTATCAACAATCGACCCAGGAAATGCATCAAATGTTACAGCAGCAACAACAGCAACATCACAATTCCCACAACAACCAACAACACCCACACCATCAACAGCAACACCAACAACAACAACTGCCCCAACAACATCATTCCGAACATCTAACCCTGAACATTGGCAACATGAATCACTATGACCTGGACTCGCACAGTAACATTTCGTTGTTGTCGCCGTCCTCGGGCGGATCGATGGACGCACCGCCGCCCGACGCCAAACCGCTCATTCAAAGTGTAAGTGTTAAAAAGGAAAAATCCTTCGACTGCGACTATGATTTGAAGTCAGATCAATTAGTGGTGGGATCGTGGGAACATCGGGTAAGCATTTTTTTCAAAATGTTTGATTTGTTTCGGTTTTGTTTTTATGTTTGTTTTGTTTGCGTTTTTTGTTTTGTTCGGTGTTGGTTGATTGTTAAATGTGAGGGGGTAACCTGAATAATTTGGTCCCATTTTAAAGACTTCCAAGATTTCCAAGACTTCCAAGACTTTCAAGACTTTCAAGACTTTCAAGACTTTTAAGACTTTCAAAGTCTTCCAAAGACTTCCAGGACTTTTAAGTCTTTCAAGATTTTCAAAAGACTTCCAAGATTCCAAAGACTTCCAAAGACTGCCAAGACATCCAAGACTTCTAAAAGATTTCCAAAAGACTTCCAATACTTCCAAAACTTCTAAGATTTCCAAGACTTCCAAAATACTTCCAAGACTTCCAAGACATCCAAGTCTTCCAAAAGATACTTCGAAGACTTTCAAAAAACTGCCAAAGACTTCCATAAGTGATTACTTCCTCGGTTAAATTATGTACGGATTTATCTGGAAATCTGAACAATTTTCTTAAAATTTAATGATTTCCTTTAAATCTCATATTTTTTTAAAGTCCGATTTCCTTACAATTTGAACAATTTCTATAAAATCTGATTAATATTCTTGAAATCTGAAAAAAAAATTCCTTAGATTCTGCATAATTTCCTTAAAATCTGAATAATTTCCTTGAAATCCGAATAATTTCCTTTAAATTTGAATAATTTCCTTGAAATCCGAATAATTTTCTTAAAATTTGAATAATTTCCTTGAAATCCAAATAATTTCCCTAAAATTTGAATAATTTCCTTGAAATCCGAATCATTTCTTTAAAATCTAAATAATGTCCTTAAAATCTGAATAATTTTATTAAAATCTGAATAATTTCGTTAAAATCCGATAAATTTATTTAAAATTCTTATTAATTATTTCCTGGAATTCTGAACCATGTTATGTTCGAATTATTTCTTACAATTCCGAAATATTTCATTAAAGTCCCAAATTGCCTTTAAAATTGAACGAATTTCTTAAAATTTGAAAATTCGATAAAATTCCTAGTTATTTCCTTAAAATCTAAAAAGTTTCCTTGAAATCAAAACAATTTCGTTTAAATCTGAATTCTGAATAATTTCTTTTAATGCCGAATTATTTCTAGAAGTCTGAACAATTTATTTGAAATCTGATCAATTTCTCTTATCTTATGTGAATAATTTCCTTTAAAACATACCGATTTAATTAAATTTCGAAT
Organism: Diadocidia ferruginosa; assembly: GCA_027564275.1. Classification (NCBI taxonomy): domain Eukaryota; kingdom Metazoa; phylum Arthropoda; class Insecta; order Diptera; family Diadocidiidae; genus Diadocidia; species Diadocidia ferruginosa. The sequence continues at coordinate 10,495 of JANSTW010047902.1, forward strand.
AATTTCCTTGAAATCTTGACAAAACACTTTAATTGTGAATTATTTCATTGAAGTGTAAATAATTTACTTGAAATCTGATCAATAGGAATTAATTTCTTAAATTAAGTTTTCTTGAAATGCGAGAAATTTCACTCGAAATCTCAAAAATTTTCTTAAATTCCTAATAATTTCCCTAAAATCTGAATAATGTGTTTGAATTCTGAAAAATTTCCTTAAATTTCGAATAATATTCCTTGACATCTCAACAATGTCTTTGAAATTTGAACTTTTTTCTTAAAATTTCGCAATTTATTCGTAAACTCTGATCAATTTTCATGAAATTTGAACAATTTCCTTAAATTCCTAATTATTACCATAAAATCTGAATTATTTCCTTTAAAACTGAACGATTTCCTTCAATTCCGAATTATTTTCTTAATTTCAAAACAACTTTCCTAAAATTTTAATAATTTTTGAATTACTTCCGTAAAATCTGAGCATTTTTCTTAATTTACGAAAAAATTTCTTGAATAAGAATTTCTTAAAATTCCGAATAATTTCCTTGAAATCTGAGCGACTTCTTTCAATTGCGAATTGTTTCCTTAATCTCTAAACAGTTTTCCTAAAATCTGGTTTCTGAATTCTGAACCATTTCCTTGAATTCCGAACTAATTCGGTTAAATCTGAGTAATTTACTTGATATCTGAGCAATTTTCGTAATTTACGAAAAATGAATTTGAAACCTGAACGAACCATTTTCTTAAAACCTAAAGAATTTCTTTAAATTCCGAATAATTTTCTAAAATTCTAAATTTTTTCCTCAATCTAAAGAATTTTTAGGAAATCTGAAAAATTTCGGTCTGAACTATTTCCCTAAAGTCTTTTTTGAGATTTCTTTTTTGCTACTTCAATAATTTTTTTTTGCCATCACGAAAAATTTAAAAAATAATTTAAGTTTATGCACAAACCAAAAATCAAATCAAATTTTTGCAATAATGCCCAGCGAACCATTAAAAAACGAATTTTAAATAAAATTAATCTCTTTCTTCTTCTGAATTGTTACAGTTGGGTTTACCGGCCGAAGTGCAATTGGAATTTGTAAACGGCGGACACGGCATCAAGAACCCGTTGGCCGTTGAAAATGTCCACAGTCATCGGATACGAGAGGATGGTAAAAAGTCACCGGCACCCATTGCCGAAGACGATCCGAACAAGTTTGCCTGTCACATTTGTTCAAAGGCGTTCACACTGCAAAGGCTGTTAAATCGACACATGAAATGTCATTCGGATATCAAGCGATATTTGTGCACATTTTGTGGCAAAGGCTTCAACGACACATTCGATCTGAAGCGACACACACGGACGCACACCGGCGTTCGGCCGTACAAATGTAATTTATGTGAGAAATCGTTTACGCAACGCTGTTCACTGGAATCTCATTGTCTAAAGGTTCATGGCGTTCAGCATCAGTATGCGTACAAGGAGCGACGCACAAAGGTAATTATTGTTTGTTTTATATTTTAAGTAGTTGTTATAAAAACCAAATTTATATATTCTCTGCTATGGCGGATTTAAGTATTAGAAAAATTAGAACTTGTTGAAGCTTTGACGTAGCGAGCCTTTATGTAAGTGTTAGTTCAGCTCTATTGCGAGCGGCCAACTCGAAATTTACAACAACAATTTGTTTATGAAATGTTCCCAACAACAACAACCCAACTGAATTTTTGTATAGCGAATTTGAATTTTTGTATTAGAGGTACCAACCAATCACAAACATCGACACTTTTGGCCATTCGCAATTGAACAAAACCAACACTACTATAAAGGTTCGCTACCTTGACGTTATGTCATTTTAATTTCGAGATCAAGTCAGACATATAATATACAACATAACACCCAAAATACCGGCTGAAAAAATTTGCAATTAATAATCGACATGTTCCACTTAGAGGCCTACAAAACGAGTTGTGACAATAAATTGTTTTCATATTAAAAATCGGTGGTACCAACAACGAGCGCTGATTGACTGGTACCAATAATATCGACAGAGTTGTCCACTCGCTTTTTAACTAACCAACACAACCATATATATTTGTTGTGTCTTTGATAAAATTAATTATGCATAAAGTGATGGTTTACAATAAAAGTATATTTTAGATGTTATGTTGTTGGAGGAAAAGATACGGGAGGTTGGGTAAAATGAATTTAAAAAATAAAATTTTAAATTAATTTAAAAAAATAAAAATGATTAATATGTTTTTCTTCTCTTTTCCACAATACAGATGTACGTGTGCGAGGAGTGCGGTCATACAACCAGCGAACCGGAAGTTCACTATCTGCACCTGAAAGAAAACCATCCCTATTCGCCCGCACTGCTTAAATTCTATGATAAGCGACATTTTAAATTTACAAATTCACAATTTGCAAATAATTTAATTGGAGCACTACCAATGCCAGTACATAATTAAGAGAAAAACTTTTTTTTTAACATTTTTTTATATTTTTTTTATTTTTTATTTTAATTTTTTTTTCGCAAAACAACGCAATTTTGAAGTCTGATCGCAATTATTTACAATTTATCGTTTACAAAACTATATTTCTTTTTTTAATTTTTAAGTCAACACACACATAATATTTCTATGTATACAACGTGATTTTTTTTAATTTTTATTTTTTATAATTTTTAAAATGTTTTTTATAAAAATTTTATTTTTATTTTATGAATTAAATTGAATTTGAACAACACAAACAACAAAATGATCTTTAATCAATGTAATGGTATTTGGTGGTGAAATTTTGAAGAAAAAAAATGAAATTTTCACCACGGGTGGTGAATAAAATGCATTTTTAATCACCACTTGAAATGATGAATTTTATTTGAATACAAGTAAATTTTTTACTATGTGGTGAATAAAAAAATATCTATTCACCACTAAAATGGTGAATTTGCAATTTGACATTTGCAAATCAAAAAAATTTAACAAAAACAAACAAACAAAACAAAACGACTGCAAGGCCGACGTTGGTTTTTAAAATGAAAAATGTGTTGTTGTGTTGGGATCGTATGACAAATTAATACTCTCAACACTTCCATACACATTTTTCAGCCAGCTTCGGTCATCGAAACTAAAAACAAAGTATCGGGTTTTTTGTGCAATCTGGGTGATGGTGTCAACTTAAAAAAAATGGGTTAATTTAATTTAAAAACACAATAAAAGCAAAATATTTTTTAATTTTAATGATAAAAAAACTAGACATTTAATTTTATTTATATTATTTTTAAACAAAACATTATTATTATTACAAAGTAAATATTATGATTTAATGATTTATGTATTTTTATATAGTTTATTGATAGTTTTTTTGTTTTTGATTTTTGCAATTTTTATTTTTAATGCATTTTTTAAGATAGAAAAAAAGCAAAATCAAAAAATAGTGAATTTTTTATGTTTTAGCGAAACGAAATAAATATTATTGCATTTTTGTAAGAATGAAAAAAAGAAGCTTGAGTTTTTTTTCTTCGTAATAAATGTTTGTTGAAATAAAAAAAAATCAAATGAGTTGCATTTAAAAATGCAATTATTTTTTATAAATAAATAATGTTTGGAAGACAATATTAATTAATTATTATAAAAGGCTCAAAGTTAAAATGAAAAATTATTATTTTTTTTATATAAAATTATTATCTATTATTATTTATATTAAATTTATATATTTTTGAAAAATAATGAATCAAAAAATAGAGAAAATAAAAAAACTACTTTTTACAAAAAATGTTTGTAAGAAAAATTTATAAATTTTTTTTTTTTTAGTTTTAACTTTTTAAATATAATGATCACACAATGAGAGAAACCGACATCTTTGGGAAGCTAAATGAAACATTGAATGTTGTATAAGAAAATACAATGGTTTAAAACAATTAGCCCAATCAGCAGTGTATCTTATGCAAATAAACTTTTCTCTTAGCGCACAAATTCAAAAATCCATATGAAATTATTCGCCTCATTCTCTAAGTATTATTAACCACATCAAAATTCTATTCCGTCCACCCCATCTCATAGAAAATCAGCTAAATATACTTCACTTATATATTGTAATTTTTTTCTACGAAGCAGCAGTTTGATCAACCTAATTTAGAGGTAAAAAACACAAGAAGATGTAGCGCATCTTTTGACATATTTCAGGTAGTTCGGCAGTTTGTCGAAAGTGTAGTTTTTATCGAATTTAAACTAGGATAATGTAAAAAATGACCGAAAATTAGTTAAATCTCCTACTTCCCATAACAAATATGAAAACCTTTTTCGACCAAAAGATGCGCCTCAAATTCTAGTATTTTTGAGGAAAAAAATTAGCCCGATCGGACCACTCCTTCCGGTAGAAAATTGAAAAAAACTAAAAAAAAATTTGCTTCTTTTGATTCTGCTCGCCTGGTAGAAATTATCAAAAATGTTTTGGATCGATTTTTTACAAGAAACCTACGAATGTCAACATTCATATGGCTTCCCGAAAAAAAAAATTGCGAGAAGCTTCGCCTATAAAGCTAAACAATAAAGCTCAGCGAAGCTTCTCGCAAAATTAGTTTCCGGGAAGACATACAAATGTTTTTAAGTAGTTTTTTGCAATTTTTCTTCATAATGCGGAGTTTTCCGATTGAGTTGATTTTTTGTGTCAAAGAACTACAAATTAAGGCGCATTATTTGATTTAAACAAGTTTTCGGAATATTTGTATTAAGTGGGTGATATAATCAATTTAATATTGTGTGTTTTTTGTTTTAACTAGTTAAACAACCGAGTTAACAACGGTGTAACCTGAATATTATTATTATTATATTATGTTTTCGACTTTTTTTCGAAAAATTGGCCAAACATAATAAAATTATTTTATTTCTTATATGCGAGATAATGCAATTACTTAAGTTTCCATATGCAGACGTATACGATGAACGTTTAATAAAAGAGAACCTATACGCATACGTCCAACGTATACGTTTGCATGCAAGCCGTAGCTTTAGGCAAGTTATTATGCTTTTAAAATCCAGAATTATTCAAGCGTAGTTGAGTGGTTTTAAAATCATTAGGGAAGCTAACAGGGGCACTCCTCAGGATGGTGTACTCCAGTCGCCATAGACATTTAATTACTTCGAACGCTTGAGATCAACGGCGTCAAAACTGTTGCTTAAGCTTAGGCCGACGAACTTGTTTTTCTGATGCCTGTATTCTGCTTAGATACCATCATTGATTTTATAGGGAGGCCGTTATGTCTTGTTGGCAAATGTGAGATATTGCGAATGCGGACTATCTGTCAACCCCAGTAAGAGGTTCAAGAGCAATCTACATCTAGTGCTTTTTACGACCAAAACGGAAATTTCCGAGTGAATGCCCCTAAATTAGGTGGTTTTGCGCTGACTTGAAGGCTAAATATCTGGGTTAATTAATTCTAGACGTTACCCGCAGATTGTTTGGATTATAATAATTTTAAAATCAAGAATCATTTAAGTGGAGTTGAGTGGTTTTAAAATCATTAAGAAACCTAACAGGGGCGTATACCTCAGGGTGGTGTACTACTCTTCCTTATGGCTTGGGGTCATAGACAAATTACTTTGAATACTGGCTTTCAACGGTACCGAAAGAAAAAGTGCTGAATATCTGGAACATCGATCAAATTTACTTGAGAAACTTGACTTCATTTCCTAAATAATAAAACATTCGAGGAAACTCCAGAGGTACGAGACAACATTACATTGCAAACACTAACATCAAGGCTTGCTGAAATTACAGCAAATACCGGCCCGACCCGTCGTTTCTTATTATCATTCTATCAAGCAGTGGTAAATCTCCATCGCTCAGTGCTCCAGCATCGTCGATTAGTGCGCAACAATCGCCCTGGAACTCTGGCTAGTGGAAAACCAAAAAATTCACTTAGTGCTCCATGATCATATCAGCCGCCCAGCTGTGCTCCAGCATCGTCGATTAGTGCGCAATAATCGCCTGGAACCTCGACGAGTGCTCCATTGCCAACGGTTTGGAAACATATAGGTTCTCCCACAGCAACAACTGATTATATTCCACTGGTTGTTGCGCGCATTCCTTTATAAAAAATTTCGCAAACCAGTGAATCTCATGAATTACCCGATTAAATAAAAAGGCTCTTGCGTAGGCAGAAGATCAGACGGGCGTATGTCGGAACGGAAAATCGAATCCATCACATCTCCATTCTATGGCGCTCTCTCCTACAACAAGTTTACATTAGACACCATCAGCGAAGTTTGGAAACGCTTTGTTGATGGCCAAGAAGATCTCATAGCTAAAATAGATGAATATGATGATTTAGTCCACAGTACAATGGAAGAATATCATGCTCTTTCAGAAAGTTATGAAGAAGCTGTGAACATTATGCAATCTCATGTGGATGAGAAAGACAACAAAACTCGAAATAGCACTGATATGAGTGTAAGGCCAGCGTCAATACAGCTGACAGCCTTATCCATACATAGTTCTATGGAGACTACATTAAATGGCCCACTTTCAAAGATTTATTTACATCAATGGTAGATCAAAACCCTTCACTATCGAACGTCATGAAGCTACAATATCTAAAAACAGTATTTGGCTATGAAGCAGAGCAACTATAAGTTCAAATAGACGTAACAGATGACAATAATCAAACAGCTTTTCAGCTGATCTTGAACATATACGAGAATACCAGTAAATAGCGATATTGCTAGATTCCACAAAATGCAGCAATTAAAGTCGTAATCAGCAAATTCTATAAATGCTCTGCTGGATACGTCAACGAAAACAATAAGATCATTATCAAATATTGGCAGACCTACCGAGAATTGGGACGACTTAATAGTATTTACAGTCTTTCAAAAATTGGATTTCCAATCTCATAAACAATGAGAACAATCAATTGGAGGTTCAATGGAACCGCACCAACCTGGACCATGCTCCAGAACTTCTTAACGAAAAGATTTAGACCGTTAGAAGCAATCAACACCAAGACAAGATACACCTTGCGATTATAAGAATTCTTCAAAACCAACAGCTTTTTATTATCCAGCTCAAATTCAAAAGGCTGCTGTAAATTATATTCTAAGGAACATAACTCTATTCGTCCATTTCAGGCTGTCCTCAACTCAAGCTAAGGCCATCGGACAAAATGAAGCATGCAACAAAAATTGGACTGTTCATGAACTGCCTGAAATGTAGTCACAAAAGTGTAGATTGCACTTCGGGATGTTATAGGAAGTGCAATAAATACCACAATACCTTATCGACGAACCGGAAAATCTACTTTATCGTGAACAATTGGATATCATCTGCAAAACATGTCATATTTACAAAATCTTAATACTCTTCTTTTCTTTCGTTTTTCAAATTTTCGATTGTTCTAAAGATTCGAGTCGAATTTAATTTCAATCATCTCGCTTCTGATCTGCAAATCTCTTTAACTTTACTAAACATTATTTGAAAACACAATAATAGGTGAGATGGCACTTGAGGCGCTTTGGCGAAATTATTTTCCTATGGTATACTGTACTTAATCTACCAGATTTATATTTTTTAAATTTATAAACTTATAAAATGGTAATATCTAGTTTTATTATCTTTAATATTTATTAATGAAAAAAAAATCAAAATTATAAATAAAATTTACAATTTAATTTACAATACATTTTTGGTAGTGTGGCGAATTTATATAGCTGTTTTTTTTTTTGCTACAAATTGTTATAATATATTTTTCTCTAAATTTATTTTAAAATTCTTATTTCTAATAAAAAATTGTTATAAAAATTTTGTTTTTTTTTTAAATTTAAATATAAGAATTTTCTATTTTAATAATTATCTTTTAATTGGTTTGATTATTCTCTAAAACTATTAAATTTTAAAAGCGCTACTAATTTATATTATATCACTATACGTTCTATGTGTGAGAAACTATATATTATATATAGTTTAATTATCATATTCTATAAATATAATATATACTATAATCGTAAAATAAGTTTGTAAGGATTAATAGATTTTTGGTCTAACCATTAAAAAAATTACGTGATCAAATCAATCGAAATCAAAAATCAATTTGTTCGCAAAAATTCGGCTGAGCAAAGTAAGTTAAGAAACACAATAGTAGGTGATATGGCACTTGAGGCGCTTTGGCTGACTTTGTGTGTGTGTGTGTGCGTATATATCAAATTTTTGTATACCGTGTCCAAGTCCATGGGTATTGTGTAATAATATTTTTGTATACTGTGGTATGTAAGTATTGTGTAATATATAATTGTATACTGTGGGTGATACAATATTTGTGTATACTGTGGTCTGAGTACACAGTCTACTGAAGTCTGTAATATTATTATGAAATACTGTGTCTGTGTGTTAAAAAAAAGTCTGCTGAAGCGCCTCAAGTGCCATCTCGCCTACTCAATTTTCAAATTAGTGCCATTAGTTAGATTTACAAATCTTTGGTAACAATAAAAAAACTACTTATGTGAATAACAAAGATAACACTATTATTTAAAATTTCGAATTTACATATTGAATTTGTATTTTTTTTTCTTCTAGTTTATAAAGATTTTTTAGATTTAATTAGATTTTGCCATTATTGAAATTAATTATAATAGATTTAATGCCCGAACTAATTTAACTTATTTATTTAAAAAAAAAATATTTTATTTTTTTTAAATAGTTTATCGAATAAATTTTGGTTTATGTATATTATATAAAGATTTTTACTTAACCTGGGAACTACACCGGAGCAACTTATTGCGTAACTCTTTTCCTTTTAGCTTCAAAGCTTGGTCCATGAAGCAAAAAGTTGAAATTGAGTTTAATATTTTCTTGTATATTTATCCTCAATTTTTTAGTTTAAGGGCTTTACGATAATATACAGCTCTAAATTCGACTGATTTAAAAAAAAAAATCAGTGTTCGAAAACTTTTAATAATTTTGTAAAAAAAATCGGTCACTTTTGTGCTGTAGATAAGTATAAAGACCTAAATCTAGAAGTTCGAAGGTACAATCAAATTTGTTTTTACTATACGTGGATCGAGCTATAGAGGAGCTATTACAAAAAAGTTGCGCAACAAGTTGCTCTGGTGTAGTTCCCGGGTAAAATAGAGAATTTTATGAAGTTCATTTAATTTATTAAAACTTTTTGTTTTAACCGAAAAGAAAATTTGAAGAAATTTCCGCTCACAGTAGTCGCATATATACACAGAATAAATCTGAAAATTTAAAAAAGGGGATCAAGGATCAGCCTATATGGCTAAATGATTTAATTTTTCTACTTTTTTATCAATTTTTGGTAATTGGAATTTGTTTTTCTTGTTGTGGTTTTTGGCCAAAATCGGGGCAAAAGTCGCTGCTTATTGACTCTCAATCATCAAAAATTTTGTTTTTTTCCGTGATGTAGCGACAATTCTCCTAAACGACCCCCGAAAAATAAATTTGCCAAAACGACAAAAATCTCGACAAAAATTTGTCTACCGATTTTTTTTTTAATTTAAACCTAAAAAAAATAATTTGGAAATTGTTGAAGAGTTCAGACTCAATTTCGTAAAAGTTCGTGTTTTATTTTACCGAAGTTATCCGAATGAATTTGAACTTTACACGAGCGTTTATTTTGTTGTCATCGTTGTCATTAAATTTTTGTTGTTGTTGTATTGGTATACACTATACTATTGTTTTAGTTATTTTTTTTTTAACGTTGGTATTTCTTCTTTGATATAATTTATTGATGTTCATTGTTCGTGTTTGTTTTATCTTTTGGTTTAAGTACATAATATTGATAGTATTATAAAGTTAAAATGGATACAAGCAATAAAATTTGCCATTCAAAGCATTTCTTCTTGCAAAAAAATATTGTTGTGTTTATTAATAACAAAGAAATTAAACGAAAATTCATAAAAAAATTGGTAAATTCAAGCCAAATTTTTCGGGATACTGTCGCTTCGTAGAATTTAATTTTCGAAGAACTGTATTTTTGGGGATTTTTTAAACTACATAGCATACAAACAAAAAATAGATTTAATTGATAAAATGGATTAATTTATTTATTTAATTTCTACAAGGCTTTATAATTTTAGTACTGCCTTGCTTGTCATGGGAAATTTGTGTATCGCCTTAGTATAGGTAATTTTATCGAAATCTGACAACTTATAAGTCTAACAGGCCATGTCCATTATTTTTTTCGTACCTTTGAATCCTTTACAAATACGAACAATATTTCTTATTTCCGATTATTATATACTTACGGTTGTGGGCTTTCTGAACCAAATTGCACTTATCTGTGCTTTTTCCGCTTTTACTGATCATGTTTCTTTAATAAATATAATATCCTAAAAAAATAATACGTTAATGATAAAAATTACACTATAAATCTTTAAAAAGTAATAAAAGTTTAATTAATTAATTTAAATTTCATATAAAATGAATAATTGAAAAGAAAAAAAGAAAAATTTAATAGAATAGGACTCACTAAATATTAAACAAATAATAATTCTATTAAGTTTATCTTATAAAATGAATAATTGAAAAAACCTCTATGGTTTAAATAACAACCAAATGAGATTTTGTTCTGATTTTGGAAAATATAATTGTAGACTATTTCCCGATGCTTTCGATGCCATTTTTTTTGTTTAAACCATTTATTTAGTTATCAGGATCTGAAATAAAAAAAAACTTTTTATTTTAATGTTCTTCGAGTAAAACCTACCTGATAATTCTATTAAGTTCATCTTATAAAATGAATAATTGAAAAAAAAACTTTAGGGTTTATTTAAAAACCAAATAAGATTTTGTTCTGATTTTGGAAAATATAATTGTAGACTATTTCCCGATGCTTTCGAAACATTCGTTGTGTTATTTTCAGTGTAATTTTTCACGAATCTGCAGTATAGCGAATATGCCCCAAATAGGATCTCACCCCCTCTTTCCTGTAAAGGGTCATTCTTCGACAAAAAATTAGACCACGACTTTTGGAGGGCATACCCCTAACTGCAAAAGTTTTAAAATACAATATTTTTATTCCACACCTATACGAAAACCTGGTACACATGGTAACAACGGAAAAAATACCACCTGCCCATCAGTCGTATTATTTACCACATCACGCAGTATTGAAAAGTGACAGAATTTCAACAAAATTAAGAGTGGTATTTGATGCTTCTAGGTCCAGCAGATCTGGAATATCGATAAACGACAAATCCAATTCAAGATTACAAGTTAACGACGGTCACTTATGGCACGTCAGCAGCTCCGTACTTGGCGATTCGAACGTTGCAACAATTGGCAAGAGATGAAAGAGAAAAGTTCAGTGATGTATCACGCATCGTTTTAGAAGATTTTTATGTATATGATCTCATAACCGAGACATCGTCTGAAGTTGAAGGCATTCGAATATACAATGTAATCGACGAATTGTTACAATCTGGTGGCTTTCAGATACGAAAATGGTGGTCATCAAATAACAAGATTATATTGAAGGCAATATCAGATTCAGTGAAAGAAAATCAGTCCCGTTTGAAATTAGATGATGAAAGTGTCAAGACGTTGGGTATGTATTGGTCTACCTCTACGGTAACAAACGAATTTCATTTCAGAGTTAAAATAGAACCTACGAAAGCCCATCTCACCAAACGCAGCATATTGTCCGAAGTAGCTAAATTATTTGACCCAACCGAATTATTGGCACCAATTGAAATTATATGATACACAGCAAGAAAACGGCCTCGTCGATCGTTCTTATTACTCTTTTTCTATATGGTTCAACACGTCAACACCAAATATCCAGAAAAAATCTATATTTTGCCTTTTTTAAAAAGTGTATAAATTTATTTTCTTGATAATTGATTCTTGACAATTTTATGGAAGATTAGAATAAATTCCACTAAATACAAAGCATGCATAACTAATTGATAGTTCATTTCATCGATAACATCACTTCCTATCGTTCACATATCACATAATTTTGCTAAAATACAATATAAAACAATTATCTAGGAATTTTCTTGTTATTAGTATCATATTCAAAATCAATTATTATTATTATTGATATAATTAGATGTATATACAACTAGGTAAATTTACCAAATTATACTTGTAATTTAGTATATCTACCTCTATATAATGTATATATAATATATATATTATATATATAAGATAATAATAACATTACATAAGTCAGATATACAAGAAAATCATAAATTTAATTAATTTTGTGTATTAATTTATTGATCGTATCTAATATCAAAGCGTTCTTATGTGTAGTACATTACCAACAATCAGCATATCTATATATGCCTATATACAATATGTAGTAATAAAATATGTTATATGTTTATATACATTATATAAAAGTATACATACTATACATTAAATGGTTTGTAATGTGGTATATAATCGTTATATATATGGAGCTAAGCATATAAATATTATATAAATTATTCTAATTATATGTCATCGATTTACTCTTTGATGAAAATGTTTACTTGTTGCGAAAATATAATTAGTTGTATTATTAGTATGGTTTAATTTATTTTAATAAAATATTCATCCTTCCTTCATATATTATTAAATGATTTATTTATATAACTATATTATATGGATCGTAAATGTTTTATAAATAAATAATTATCAAATAGGTGTAAAACATTGCAACATTATTCCGCAAAGATTGAAAACTTATTTAAATTTAATGTTCATTAAAATTTATAATTTTCATAAATATTTCTAATTATTCTAAACAATCATTGATTAATCAAATTATAGAATTTCAATATATATGGATTCACAAAACATTTCAATTAAATATATGTGGGAAGTGAGCTTTGTATTTAGTTTTTCTATAAAACAAATTAAATTTATATTTTTGGCTCTACCTATATGATAACTTTTCATTATGAAATTTTAAATGATATATATAAAAAAATATTTAATTTTTAAACATTTTATAATATCTAATTTTGTAGCAACAAAAAAACTTTATATTATTTAAAAATAAAATTTTGTATTTTATACTTTACAAAATTATGTAATATATATTGGGAAAATTATCCAAACATGTAATTCGCCTTAGACACTATCCATATGTTCTGTTTTAGTTGAACAAAACAATATATTTCCTTTATGAATTTACGTATATATATAATAATATATATATATACAGTTTACACGAAATTAATTCCATATATTTTCATTAAATTTTGGCCCAGTTCTGCAAAACAGTTTGTTTGGAAAACTCTTCTACTTGTGCTTGCTTAT
>JANSTW010047903.1:0-13091 GCA_027564275.1 Diadocidia ferruginosa
TTCAAATTAATTTCTCATCGATCAAATCATTTTTTCAATCAATCAAATCAATTGATTTAAAATAGTGGAGATGGTCGAATCAAAATCTGGTCGAGTCAAAATTTGATCAAATCAAAAATATTGTTTTTTGATGAGATCAAAATCTGGTCGAATCAAAATTTTCAAAAACAAACAAAAATCGATCATAATTTGATTCGATCAAGATCTGGTTCACGATTATAGGAAAATTCATCATTACCCTCTCAAATCAATTTCCTAGTCAAAAAGATAATTTTTCTAACAAATTAATTATTGATATAAAATAGTTGATTGGATCAAATGAAAATCGAATGGAAATTTGATCTAAATCAATTTTATTTGAGTGCATCTATTTAAATTAAAATATATCAAATGGACAAAAACGAAAATTCATATTCCGAAAATGTATGAAATTATTTTAAACCATCAAACCAACAAATTTTTAATCTCTATCATTGGTTTTCGTTTAGATTTTGGTCAAATATGGTTTACGATCCCGATTGCATAGCATCGGTTATATCATTCTTACAAGAGGCATTACCATTCTATACACCTTTGACGAATTTAACTGCCAATGAACACGTAATCCATATGTACAGTGAAATATTACAGAATGTTCTAACTGTTGTGTGTCGTTTAGTGACCAACAAAGAATCTGAGGTAAGTTTTTAGTGATCATCGTTTGGATTTAATAAAATTCTTTTACTTGACAATAATTTGAGATACATTGAAAAGGATACCGCACTTAGGCGACAGAGAGTCAGTTTTTTAACATACAAAACAACAACAAAATTATAAACAAATATTTGTTGTTTTGTATGTTAAAAAATTGACTCTTTCAATCGCGTCGCTCGCTGTCGTCTAGGTGTGCGATATCCTTAATAATTTAATATTTTATTCAAAATTTCAGACTGACTGGATCACAAAAGAATGTTTGGCAGAATATTTATATAAAAATTATCTAATATCAATACCAATGATTTTCGACATTCTAATTGGTTATGGTCGATCAAATTTAGCAATTTTAACACGAATATTACAAACATTATTTAAAATTGAGCCAAACTATCGAAGCGATTTGCTGGCAGCATTAAACTATTTACAAAATTCATTTCATTTGATTGAGAAGAAATTCATAGAAAATGATGCGAGCACATCGTTTGATGACTTGGCTGTGTTCACATTAGATTGTGCGGCAACAATTGGAATTCTATTGGACGTCCATCCGGATACCAGTGAATTGTGTTTGGAAATTAAATTAGAGCAAAACATAACGAGTTTTTATGATGTCACATTGCCTCGATTGTACAAACAAATTTATATAATGAATCCATTTTCGAATAGTCTGAATTTGTTAAGTCAAAGTCGTGTTGAATTGCTGAGCGCCTTTCGCAGCATAACCAATTTCTATTTAGAACAAATTTTAAGCAATCCGTAAGTCTGTTTTTATCTAGAAACGGTTTTTTCTACATTTTTATCTTCCAGATCAGACAATCTATTGGCAGCCGAAAACTTTTTAGCAATTTTACAGGAAGCTTTGTCGGATCATAATTTTATTATTGACTATCAAAGAACGTACAATGTTATGAATGACATTGATATATTGAAACAAGCCTGTAAAGATTTGTATCCTTTTTTATTTAGATTCAATTTGTTTGAAGAAACTGAATCATCATCATCGTGTCCTTTACTCCACAGCGAGAGAGCATAGAGACCATTTTACCCTTTTTTCTATCTGATACCATGGTTTTCATTGATGACCATATCAAGGTGGAGTGTTGCAAGTTGCAACTTAATATAATAAGTCAGCAACTCGCACTAGCCATATTTTTTGGTGATCAGTGAGGCGGGTTTTACACTTTATGAGGAACCTTATCTGTTGTAAAGGGTAAAATCACAAAATCCAAACGACGAATTAATCTCAGATTCAGATCTAACCAAATAATTGGGTTAAACTACACATTAGCGCTTATGGCCCAGGCCCTAATCTCAGGCTTCGAAAATCACTATAACTTGGATGGGGGAGGGGGTAAAAGTTTGGTCATAATTTGAGAAAAATTGATTTTTGGGAGGGTTTGAGCACAGTATAATAATAAGCAGTAGTAGCTTTTAAAAATTTTACATACGATTTTATTTTCCAAATTTGAATGACCTTGATTTCATTCGAAAAGGTGGCCGAAATCAAAAAAATTGGTAGGTGTAGAATGAAAGGAAGAAACTTGGAGCAGTTAGCCATATATGTTTTGAACCGACATTTCTCTGTATCGGATTGTGGACTGTGTCGGAAGTGTTTAATTAAAAAGGAAATTTCCTTTTAAAAAATAATTACATGGAAATGAGGGGATCAAATCCAAATCCATTTTTAAGGTCTTTTCTCATCACCCAAAAGCTAACGAAGTAATTTGAAAGGACAAATCTAATGATACAGCAAGGAGTTTGGGGGCGGAAGTTGACTCTGATAAAAAAATTAACACAAAGCAGGGGATTGGGGGCGGTAGCCCCCTGATAACGTAAAAGGTACAGGAACCGTATTTTTATATTTTTTTCTCGCCCCCGACTCCTTTAATGTTTTTTTCCCTAGGAAGAGAGGCTTTTTGCGACTTCTCAAAACTTAAGCTCATGTGCTTATTAACGAACTTCCAAGCTTTTTCACTGAACGTTTTAACCCCTCACTTGCGCCTGGGAAATGAGTTTTTTTCCACTAATAATGTATAGTCAACTATTATATTAACAAGGTCATTCCAATTTGAAAATTAAAATTCTGTGACCGATTTCTCGTTATAGGTTGTATTATAGGGATGGGGGCAAGCTCTAGCTGAGTGGATGGGTAAAGTGTATTTTCAGTGACTGAAATTTGAACACAAAGAAAATGTTCCTTAATATTTAAATCAGAGATATGTTTAAGGTAGACTATATTATTAAAGCCTATACAAATGAAAATGAGGAATTCTATGAAGCCTGTTTAGCCACAAAAAATCAGCAAAATGACTTCGATGACTATGATGATGATGACGACGAAGAAAGCGGAGCACGGGCACTTCCTCCTATTACAGCAGAAATGAAAAATGTTCTTGATGTTTTTCCACATTTGCAAAAGGAATTCGTACGTAAATTGTTGTTACGATACGAAACAACAGATCTAGCAATAACAGCCATTTTAGAGGGAAATCTTCCGCCTGATTTGGAAGAAACGGATGTAACTCCGTCAACATCATCCGCCGCTGATACGAAAGCAAATGATTTATCCGAACTATTAGACGATTTGAAATTTAATGAAAAAGAAAAAGCGTCGGTAATTATAAAAAGTGGCAAAGGATTTCCGGGACAACCGAGAAATCTTAGGGCTTTGTTGGACGACAAATCGCATGTGCGGGAATTGAAGACACGTTTTCATGCATACGGCTATGTTGCAGAAACAGACGACGAAGAAGACGCAGACTACAATGATGAATATGATGACAGTTATGATGCCTTGGCCGATACAGAATCGAAAACCCTAAAGAATAATTCCATGTCCGCTGCCAAAAATATGGTCATGGATGAAGTTGATGATGATGAAGATGAGGAAGAAGAGGAAGATAATAATGGAACTGAGGGTAGCTATCGTGATAGAACAAAAGATTTTTGTGAAAATCCAGAAACGGTGCGGGAGAGATACGCTAGAAATCGCATGAACAAGTATTCGGCCAGAGTGTCAAATGCACCTAAACCAGCCGCTGCGGCGTAAGTGCGATATTTATCTTGTGTTTTCCTTAATAATTTTCTCACCCCTTATTTACAGTGCTGTTGTGGGTAAACCAAAGGGACAGGGTCAAGACAATAGTACGCTACAGAGTCGTCACAAAAAAGACGTACAAAAATCAACACGGGCCAATCACAATCGACGAGTAGGGGCCGCCTTTAAGCGTAACAGGGGCATGATTCCTAGTTAAAAGAAATTTAATGGACAAATTTCTAAAATTTTAAATATTATTTAAATTACATTTTATGGTTTGTTGTTATTTTTTAATATAAATATATTTTTATAGCAGCGAATTTGTTTTTATAATAAAATAATTTATTACAACGAAGACACTATTGATAGTAACCGTCTTTTTTGTTTTAATTAATCGAAATCAAATTTTTCGTTATCATATGTTTAGCCCAAGTTAATTATACTTTTGATTTGCATAAATTGCTGAATTATTTTTTTTTAATTCAACCCCCTCTTGATGTGCCGCCGATGCTCTATTTTTTAGATTGCTTTGTATACGTTAGTATATAGAAAAGAAAAAGAAGTTTTGTAATCATCGTGAAATTTTGAAAAATAGAAAATTTTTAGATATTTCTTTTTTTACTTCCAATTCTAAATCGAAAAAAAGAATTAGTTCGCTATCTTAAATATTGACGTCACAAAAATTCAAAAATTGAAAAAGTGAAAAAGTGAAAAGGGTTTTGCAAAATTTTTTTAAACGTTTTGTCGAATTTTAAAAATTGAATTATGCAGCATTATAAAGCATTAAATTCTCTCAATATAACGAGCATTTTTTTCCACATCTTGCGTGTCAGTGGTAACATATTTGTAAGCTCGCATATTGTTTTAAAAAATAAATAATTTTATAAAAAAAATAACAGTTTTAATTGTACACTCTTGCATGGATAAAGAAGCTATAGTGAAGAAAAAGTCTGTGTGATTATAATATTGTGTCTAAAAAAGGTCATTTTGGCGAAGGAATAAAATGGCTTTGCCAAGACCCGATGATTATATGCAGTATGTGTACAATTGGGAAATGTATGATTCAGTTATACAAAAATATTACATATTTGCATTTACGGTGACCATAATGGCGGTCCTGTACGGACTGTTTCATGTAAACGTCTATTCACATTGGGCCGGTTTGAATAATCGTACGAAAATGCCTTTTCCATATTTGCCATTTGGTAACTTCTATGATTATTTCGCGGGTAATGTGGATTTACCTGTTATGTTGGCAAGATTCTATGTTCGTACAAAGGATCGATATGTTGGATTTTATTTAGGATTTCGTCCAGCCCTACTAATTACTGATCCGAGCACAGCTGTAAACTTATTAAAAACACATTTTGAACATTTTACCGATCGTGTTGATCGGGTTCGAAAAAATGAGCTAGTAAGTCCAATGATATGCAACATGTACATTAAACATAGAAATACTTGGCGCATAATGAAAGACACCATTGCGCCAGCATACAGCCACCATAATTTGAAAACAATGTCCACCAAAATATGGGAACAATCACAGAAATTAGTTAGCTATTTGAACGACTATGCAGTTAATCGACCCGAGCGCCGTGACCAAACCGTCGTAATTATGCAAGAGCACGTTTGCAATATTTTCAGTTCATTATTATTTGGAATGGAAATTAATGCACTTCGAAAAGATGAAGAACTATGTTACTATACGAAATTGTGGTTTAGGCCCACTCGACGCAAAATGTTTCTGTTCATTCAACGATATTGTACACCTCTTTTTCTGCAACGAATATTTTCGATAATTCTGCGATTGTCGCAAATTCGATTGAGCTGTGAAGAACATTACTTCTTTGATCTATTTACGAAATGCATGAGAGCTCGAGAATCTTTGCGAAATTGTCAGACAAAAGATTTTATGCAATTGTTGGTGGCAATACGGCATCATGGAACGTTACGTGACAAAGAATCGTTTTTGGTCAGGCTAATGAGTGGTAAGTTGAACATTTTTGTTAACAAACTAAAGGTAAAAATGTACCCCCTCTCCCATTTTCACAATTTGTAAAAGGGAAATCAATTATAACAACTAATTTTGGGTGCAAAAATCTAAAACAATTCGGTTTTTGTCTACCCCTCCCCCATTGATAAGGTCGAATTTTTCCAATATTTGTGTTTATTAACTTATAGAGTAGTAGAGGAGATCTACGAAAAAAATGATGAAAGGTTAAAACTTTTTCCCACAGAGACAAAGTTTGATTTTTTTGGTTCGTTGGAAGTATCTTTTTAACATAATAAAAGTCTAGAAAAATCTAAGTTTGCAAAATTGGTTTTTTTACCCGTCTATTGGTAGACTCTCGAAGTCTCGAACAACTACCATCCGATTACTAAGCTTTAGGGCTAAACTACACTTTAGCGCTTATGGTCCAGGCCTTGATAGACGCTCCCCCCCCCCTCACCTGAAAGGGGATGCCCACCCAGACTTCGAAAACCATTATAACTCTTGGCGCTATCCCCCCGCTTGGACGGGCGAGGGGGTCAAAGTTTGGTCAAAATTTCAGAAAAAAGCGCCAAGAGTTATAGATGTTTTTGAAATCTGAAAGGTCCGTGTTAGAGCCTGGGGTCATAAGCGCCTAATGTGTAGATTCTCTAGCTTTAGCATCGGTTCCATTTGAACTTTCAATAAAAAAAGGATTTGTTATTATTTTCGGGGATGATTTTCTAAACTGAAGTTACTCCTTTGTTCTATATTGAAGATATCTTACCATTGCTTATGAATTAGCTTAACATTTATGACACGCCAATAATTTTAGAAAATCAACCGAAACATTTTGAATCAAATGCATTGGCCGAACATGCGTTGGTCTACTTTACACGTGGCTATAAACAAATTTCTAACACAATAACCTGTTTACTCTTTGAACTGGCTCAACATCCACAGCATCAATTAAAGTTACAACGTGAAATCGATGAAAATATGGGCGAAAACGGACAAATTGATTATGACAAGTTGTGCGCAATGAAATTTTTGGAAGGATGCTTAAATGGTAAGAACCATAGGCTTCTGCTATGAAAATGTTTCTTTTTAAAAATATATTTTATTTTACAGAAACTTTGCGAAAACATCCACCAGAACCAGTGCTGGTTCGTGTGTGTACCAAGGAATTTAAATTGCCCAACACTAAAAACCAGAAAATTTTACCGAGAACACCCATTTTTGTGCCCATACTTAGCTTTCATCATGATCACACTTTTTTCCCAAGTCCACTGCTCTATAACCCCAACCGCATATCCACAAAATCTGTAATTGCCGAAACGTTTAATCCCTTTGGCATGGGACCACGCAGCTGTCTGGGTGGAAATATGGCAAAAATGATTATAAAATGTACAATTGCGTCCGTTCTATCAAGATACAATGTAGGCCTTGCTGATAAATCTATAACTGAAATAAATTTCGGTACTTCTCACTATGGCCGGCAGTATAATCGAATTTATTTGGCGGTTACCGATCGAAATGTGAGACGCAGTTTTAAAAATGAATTACAAACGGATGATGCAATTAGTGATCAGGCTGAAGAAACAGAAGAATTACAAGAAACTGCCGCTACCAAACCCAGGGCTGCGCCGAGTATCTACCATGGTTATCAGAAAAAACACAAAAAACCTTCCAAGCATCACAAAAGATAATTCTTTTCTTAATTGTTTTTAAATAATAAATTTAATAATTTTTTAAACAATTTTTAGTTTGTAAGTTTTTATTTTTTATTTTTATAAATTTTTTTACCTCATTTTTTAATTGAATTTTCTTTTTAAGTTTGCATGCGCGTAGTTTTAGTTAAACAAAATACTTTTTAAAATTTCATTTTTTAACATTTTTGCATGTTAGTTTTAAGATTTTTTTTTTCAAATAATATATCGAAATTATTTAATTTAAAATTTTTGAACTCTTTTTGAATTTTTGTATTAAGT
Organism: Diadocidia ferruginosa; assembly: GCA_027564275.1. NCBI lineage: Eukaryota > Metazoa > Arthropoda > Insecta > Diptera > Diadocidiidae > Diadocidia > Diadocidia ferruginosa. The sequence goes on from JANSTW010047903.1 coordinate 7,694, forward strand.
GATTCTAACCAATCAAAAACATCGGGACTGTTGGCCACTCACAATATTGAACCCAACCCAGATGAATACCATAGACAAATTACATGGGGGTTAGGATATCAAGAATCTTAAATCAACATCTGGAACCTTCTACCCCACATTGGTGACCCCGACGTGATTTGAACACGCAACCTTCCTGATTCCATATCAGAAGGTTGCGTGTTCATATGACGTCGGGGTCACCAATGTAGGGTAGAAGGTTCCAGATGTGGATTTTAGATCCTTGATGTTCTGACCCCAACGCTTAATTTAACTGTTTGACAGAACAGCGAATAATATAATAATATGATGTAAAATAGACTAAATATTGATTGGAATTATGATCAGGTGTGGGCCTGACTCCTGATCTTTCAAGTAACAAGGTCTGTAAAAGACTGAATTTTGATTTTCGATATTTTAATAAAGAAAATTCGACCCAAAAATTATATGCAATTTTAACCTACATTTGATTTTGCATAAGAGGCGATGCTATTAAATTTGCATTAATTAATAACAATACATTTTTATATGAACAAAGTGAGTTTGAATTTATATTAAAATGCATTTATGATGACTGTTGGTCTTGGCCCAGTTTGATATGCTTTATAAAATTATTTACCTTTTTTGTTTATTTAAGTTATAATATACTTAACAGTTGAATTGTCGCGGTATTTTAAATTTTTAGTACGCATATTTAAATTTAGAACAACAAAAATTTACACAGCATTTTTGCGATGTGAGAAAAACTTACAATCGTTACGAACTTCATTCTATTCGATAAAAACGTTCACTTTTTTTACAAATGGCATCGCTTGTTTGAGTGCATTTTTCTCGGAAAAATATAACTTTTTTCATAAATTTCTTTGATAAAACCATTAATTATAATAAAACATTTAATCTGTTGAAAATTAGCGTAAATTATACAATAAAATAAAATTGCTTGGCAATATCGGAAAAGCGGTAAATTTAGAGTTATACCGACCGACAGACAGCATGGACCAAAATGTCAACAAATAAAAAATAGCGGAGGCTCTCGAGCACCCGCTTGGTCAAAATAAACTTACAATTATATTTGGGAACATTTAATTAAAAGGTAATTTATTTGTATAGCTAATAACTAGCAATTTAGTTGTTTCCAAATAAGAACTTCCTGCATAAAGATATTTAGGGGTCAATGACTTATTATATTTGTTGAATAATCGATGTTTGGTTAAAATAATTTGCATACCTAAACTTTAATGAAAATATTTTCGCAGGCAGCTAAAGATGTCTTCGTCAACGGGAAAACGTAAAGAAATTTATAAATATCTAGCACCATGGCCACTGTATTCGATGAACTGGAGCGTTCGACCGGACAAACGATTTCGACTGGCCCTTGGCAGTTTCATTGAAGAATACAACAATAAGGTTCAAATTATAAGTTTGGATGAAGAGACAAGTGAATTTAGTGCAAAAAGGTTAGTATATCGTTGTTTTACAACCAATCGGATAGTAAATATTTTATAATTCGCTTTTAGCACATTTGATCATCCCTACCCAACGACAAAAATTATGTGGATACCAGATTCAAAGGGCATTTTTCCAGATTTATTAGCAACTAGCGGTAATTATAATGAATTATAAGATTTCTTTCTATTTCAGGGTTCCTAAACTTTAGTTCTTTTCGGTCCAACCCCTCCTTATCCCTTCACCCGAAAAGGTTAGCCTCCAGAAACTCAAACCCACTATAACAGTATAATTGATTTTCCCTTTTCCTCAAACGGGGAAAAAACAATATTTTCTATAAAAATCGTGTGAAGGAGAGGTGTGTGAGAAATATCAAATGTGGACGGTATTTAAAATGCCACAAATTAATCAAAAATCAAAATTGAGATAGATTCGAACCTGGCAGTGGTATGCCAAAAAAGTGTTTCACCTAGAATTCGAATTTATAATAATTGTTTAAAGGAAACAATTAATTTCTTTTTAGGCTTTAGAGGCAACTGTTATAGTAAATAGTAAATAGATGGGAGGACCTCCCTTTCAAATGAGAGGGTAGAGTAGAGAGTTACTGAGCCTCCAAGACCTAAACGCACGATTATTTACACACAAAAAATAAACTTATTTTATCCAATGCCTTGGGTTGTCGGTCAACCGACGCGTAGGCCCGCCGTGAGTGAATATCGACTGCCGTATTAATGCAATGATTAAGCTCCCTACGTATCGGCTACAAAAGGCAGAGAATGAGAACAGCCAGTCAAGAGAAAGATTTCCTTGCGGCAACTATATACATATATTTTTCGACATTTATACAGCGATAATAATTTATGATTTTTAAAAACATTTGATCCGAGTGAAATCGACTTGTTAGTGTTTATCTAATAATTTGTGTTTATTCTTAGGTGATTATTTACGTGTTTGGCGTTCCGGTGAACCGGACACTCGCTTGGAGTGTGTTTTAAATAATAATAAAAACAGCGATTTCTGTGCACCACTCACATCGTTCGATTGGAATGAAGTGGATCCGAATTTGGTGGGCACTTCATCAATCGATACAACTTGCACGATATGGGGATTGGAAACGGGTCAACCGTTGGGCCGAGTCAATTTAGTTGCTGGCCATGTAAAGACACAGTTAATTGCGCATGATAAAGAGGTGTACGATATTGCATTTTCACGAGCCGGTGGTGGACGAGATATGTTTGCTTCGGTCGGTGCAGATGGGTCTGTTCGAATGTTTGACCTGCGGCACTTAGAGCATTCAACAATTATTTACGAAGACCCCGCCCACACACCCCTCCTGCGACTGGCCTGGAATAAACAAGATCCAAATTATTTGGCAACAGTTGCAATGGATTCTTGTGAGGTAATAATTTTGGATGTGCGAGTACCATGCACTCCGGTCGCCCGACTAAGTAATCATCGGGCTTGTGTAAATGGCATTGCCTGGGCGCCACATAGGTAAGCCGCAACTCTTTCATCTTATTTATGTTATTATTTTTTTAAGTCTTAGCGCTCGTTTTAGTTCATGTCACATATGTACGGCCGGCGATGATCATCAAGCACTCATTTGGGACATACAACGAATGCCTCGCGCCATTGAGGATCCCATTTTGGCATATACGGCTGCCGAGGGTGAAGTCAATCAAATCCAATGGGGTGCTACACAACCCGATTGGATTGCAATATGCTACAACAAAGCATGTGAAATATTAAGAGTTTAATTATTTTTGCTTCGATGCAATAACTATTTTCCGTCTACTACTTCCTATTTTTCCCCACTCTGCGACTAAATTGTGTTTATCCAGATTTCAAAAGATATATTTTTAAGTTGTTTTCTTTGTTTTTAAAGTGCGAGATTAGCTAGTGGTGCTCTAAAATAACAATATTTAATTTTAATTGTGAATTTACTAACTAAATATTAACATTTAAAAAACGAACTGACTGTAGTTAAAAAACTAAATCAACATTATAATCTCCAAGTTAAAGAGTTGTGTGTTATGTTGAGTTAAAAAAAAGAAACCATTACGTAAGAAAAGTTTAAACTAGACGATTAAATTTAACAACAATAATTATGACAACAATGAGGAAAACACAATACGCAACAATATAATTTTAAATTAATATTAATAAAAAAAAAATGTAATAAAAATATTTAGGAATATTATATACAAGAGATTTTTTTAAGGTAAGAAAATTGTCCATTTTATTTTTTGAAAGCCCTAAATTAGATGTGTGGACTTAAACTTTTAGAAGTAAACATTATAGTATTGCAATAAATTGTATACCAATTACCTACATCGATTCGATATAGAAAATAAATTTTTTGCTGGAATTTTTTTAATTAAAACCGTTTAATTCTAAATATTAAAAAAAAAATCTTATTCTGATGATGTTCATGTTACTGAACGAAACCTCAAACCAATAAATAGATTTTATAAAATATTACAAATCAAGCGTCGCAATAAGAAATTATGATTATGTTGTTGTAAGATCTCATAAGGTCGTATTAATAACAATCGCTCATAGTTCGGAAAACAAGATCGAGGACGGTTTTTGTCCAAAAACTGAAGTCGCATTTATATTTCAGACAGAAGAATGCTTTCCGACAACAAATGTCAAAATAACCAATCAGAAAGTGTTCAACCGCAGAATTTTGGTTTATCTTTTTAAATGTTGACCGGAAGTGGTAAAAATCATCAGTTTTATTTATCTCTGCAATGCAATCGATGTTTTTTTGCAAACACATTACTGCCTCAACTGATAAAAAAAAATTATTTACTTATTATTTTAGTATATTAAAGAAAAAACTTAAATCTAATGCCTAGAATTCGTATTTAAAAAAAAAATTATTAATTTTTGTTTGCTATTTTTAACATCAAAAATTTTGATGTTATGAGCAAATTAATAAAAAAAGTTATAGTTTTTATGAAATAGAATATGTTTTCTATCGGAAACCAACAAAATAATTTTTGGTGTGCTTTATTTAGTTTCCGGTTTCTGATAACTTCACAAATTGTACGGTTAATTTGTACGTACTTCGTATAAATTGTATTTTATTTCATGTGATTTAAAGAATACAGGGAATAAAGTACGCAGCCATTTTTTAGGATCACACAATCTTAAATCATCTTGTAAAAATAAATAAAAGTAAAGTAAGAAATCGTACAACATTCGAAGATCCTAACCGATTTCTTTGCAAGTGCTTAGCTAGCCAATAAATTGTTTACTGGGTGTATGCTGTGTAAATTTTATCGATAAAACAATTAACGCGCAATAAATCATTACAAACTTCATGCTATTCGGCCATATTAATAAAAACGTACGCTTTTTACAAAAATAACATCGCTTGTTTGGGTGAATTTTTTAAAATAAATAATTTTTTTCCAAATTTCATTAATTAAACCAAAATTTATAGTAAAAATTAAGTGCACAACGTTACTGTAAATATTAAACAATATAAATAAATTACTTTGCTGTAGAAAATGCGGTAAACTGAGATACCGCAAGCGAACTTTGAAATCATGGACCAAAATGTCGATAAATAAAAATCTGGGAAGGCTCTTGAGACATTCACAAATTTAAAACCAAACCAATTTTTGTATTTAAAAAGGTAATTTATTTATTTTATAGTAAAACCCGAAATTTAATACTTTTCGTAAACAAATAAGAAAACCTACCGCTCTTTCCAAATGTTTAGGGGCCAGTGCGACTTGCGTATCTTCTTGTATTGTTGTTGTTGTTTTCTTGTTAAAAATCGATTTTGTTGTTTTGATAAAATAATTTACCGAATTTAATGAGGATATTTTCGCAGGCAATTAAAAATGTCTTCGTCAACGGGAAAACGTAAAGAAATTTATAAATATCTAGCACCATGGCCACTGTATTCGATGAACTGGAG
>JANSTW010047914.1:0-13090 GCA_027564275.1 Diadocidia ferruginosa
GGTTTGCTCACAACAATATTATTTGAGGATAAATTACTTTTTTTTTGAAAAATCATTTCTAATTAATTATATTGCTGATATTTTTGTATTTTTTTTCGGTAATTTTAAAAGCTTTATTTTAATTATATAGTGGTGTTTAAATGGCACTCTGCGCGTTCTATTCCTATTACATAATATATTCAATTATAATTGTTCAATTTATAAAAAAAAACAGAATAGAAATTAGTAAATTTTCAAAGTTAATTATATTATTTTTAATTAAAAAAAAATTACATTCAAGTGCAGTCTATGTGTGTATATGAAATATAGTTGATTAAACAAAATGTATATGCGGAAAAACTATTTTTTTTATTAATTTCCAATTTATTATGTAAAAATATTTATTAAGTCAATCTAACCAACTACCTATAGTATTCGCTAATTTAGCCAATTAATTGTGAATATTATTTAAAAAAAAATTATTAATTAAAAATTTAAAAAAAAATTGAAAATACATACAAAAAATCTTGAGCAAAATAAACACTTATTAGAAAGAAGAAATATTTTTAGCGTGTTTTTTATTGATTTTTAAAACTACTTTTAAGTAACTAAAATAAAGCCGCAGCAACACCGATTATTATTAGTATATTTAATTTTTTTTTTTTTAATTTTTAAAATAAAAAAATATTTTTTTCAGTTCAATTGATTTTTTTAAAATTATTTTTTTAAACAAATACCTACTAAATTAATTTGTTAAAAATGTATAAAAATAAGGCATAAAATTGCAAATTGATCAAATAAAATGTATTGCTATTATTAAAAACCAAATTATTATTTATATTGATCGCATATTTATTTAAAAAAAAATATTTTTTTAAATTTAAAATTTTTTTTTTTTGGTTCAAATTGTAATTGATGAGATTTTAGACGAGCGATTTTTTAAATATATATATTTTTTTAGATTTAAATTTAATAAAATATTTTTTTTATATTATGATGCGTATGCTTATTAATTTTTTAAATTACAATTTATACAATTATATATCATTTGGGCATTTTAAATTTAAATATTTGTTAATCATAATTATTAATATATATGTTTGTTAAAAATTTTATACCAAATTATTTTGTTTTTATAAATTTAATTTATATATATATTTTAATAAACTATCACATTTATTTTGAAAAATTAAAAAATATTTTGAAGCATTTTTGTTATTTGTTTTATTATTGTAACGTCGACATAGCAAAAAATCTTATTTTTTCCTCAAAAACAACGATAAAAAACTACATATTTTAACGCATAATTTTTATTGTTTGCAATGAATTGTTTTTTGTTATTATATTTTGGAATTTGTGTGTTTTTTTTTAAATATTATCTTGTTTTTATTTTAAATTAAAACAATACACCAATATAGGAAGGAAACAGCTCTGTACATTTATATATTTTTGGACGAAGGGGTGCATGGTAAAGCAAATATTTCTAATTATAAAAAAAATTAAAAAAAACAAAATTTTTGAAAGAGCCCAGATTGATTTTTAAAACCAATTAAATATTTTAAATAATGCTAAATTACACGCGATTCAATGATATGATTGCATTATAGTTAGGCCATCTATAGGGATTCGTGAATATTATTGGTTTTAAATATTGTCACTTTTTGACAAGAATTTAGCCATCTAGGTTCAAATTATCAATAGCAATGCATATGTTTAATGAATTCATGCAAAATAAAAATTTAAAAAAATCGACAAATTTACATGCAAGGCCACATTGATCCGTAAACACTGGATGAGAAAAATAACGAAAAATAAAATGGCTAAAAATATTTTGTTTTTGTTTTTATATTTTTATTATTATTCTAGAAAGACTTGGTACTGCAAAATTCGAACAATAATATCAAATCAATTTCTCGTCGTTCTCCATTATGAACAGTGTTGACATGGGTCAGTGTTGCCTTCAATGTAGTTTTTGTCGATTTTTTATTGTAAATTTCGATTAATTAATAAATTCCAAAAAATTGGAACAACACTTTTGGGCTTAAATAATTTTTGCTGATAATTATATTTGATAAAATCGGGTTAAATTTTGAAAACATTACATGAGAATATAAAACATATTATACAAGTATAGCATTTTATAAAAAAATATTTTTAAAAATACAAAACTTATATATTAGAATCAATATAAAAAATTATTAGTTAGATTTATATAGGTATAAGTAAATATAGAAAAAGGAACCATATCATTAATTATATTTATTTTTCTATATGGTATAGATTTGATTAGTCATTAATAAGGAATGGCAAAAAACACACACAAAAAAATTGTTTATGATTTTATATAGTATAGTTGAAAATGCGCGGTTATTATAGTAATGTAGAAAATTTCATATTGATCAAAAAAGTTTTTGTTTTTTTATATAGAAAAATAGCTTTTATTTTTTTTTATAAAAAAATTTTAAATTAAAAGAAAAAAATGTATGAAAAAATTAAAAAAAAACATATCAAAAGTTTCAATTTGCGGTTATACAAAGATTTTCTTTCTAGTTATGTATGAATTTTTAAAGCAATGTAATTTTTAAAAAAATATTTGTATTATTCTTTTGTAATATTTAAAAAAGAACGCGTGATTATATTGTGACAGGACATACCACCCAAAAATAAAACGCCCAAAAGCTTTATAATGCTAAAAACCGCTAAAAGCACACGTACTATTTATGGTTTGGTTCTGTGCTAAAAACCGATAAAATTTCCCTTCTAAAAGTTATGAACAAAGCAATGGGTTTATTTTATATATACTCCTATGTCGATTTTAGAATTAGAAAAAAGCTTTAGAAAGCTTTTGGGCGTTATGCTTTGGGAGTCATGACAATATGTCACCATTTTTTGTTGAGTTGTGTCTATATAATTTAAGTAAATATCCATTTATATATGATTTTGAGATAGAAGTTTTAGTTTAAAAGAGATTTTTATCATTACATATTATTACAATTAGTTTTTTATATTTTTTTAGTTTTATAGAAAAAAAGCTCAGTTCAATTATTAATTTATTTTTGTTGTTGTTTTGTTACTAATTTTTAAATTTATTTTTAAGTCTATTCGATACATTTTTCTGTTTTTTTTTATATTAAATATATTTCCTGTTGGACAAACCATTGTTTTCGTTTTTTTTATGTTTGTATTTAAATATATATAACTATGTGTGTTTGATCTTTTCTTATCTATAAATATAGCATTTCATTTGAGAAAGAAAAAAAGACAAGACTTTTATAAGCAAACATCAAAAAACCAATTTTACGTATATTTTCTAAATGTATATAAATATAAATTTTCATTGTTCATTGCACGCACATTCGTCCCTATATAACTAAAGGACCTCATTTGTGATAGTTAGATTTTTAAAATATGTTTGCTACTTTTAATATAATATTATATAGATGAGTTTTCAATTTATCTTTTACAATAAGATTTTACAACAACTGGACAATTAATTTATAATAATATATAATGAAAGGTTTGTAAGTTTCTATATAGCAAAAAAATAGAGATTTTTTTAAATAGTTTAATTATATATGAGATATATGGTTTTTTTTGATCACAAACTATATGAAGATTGTTAATTTTTAAAAATCTAAAAGAATTTAAAACGTAAGATGGCGCTTTACATTAACTACATTAATTTCTGAAAATTAGGCGCTTCTTTATTTTCTTAAACGTAGCGCGATTTTTCTCGCAAAAGAAATTGTCCAATACGGAGACCATTAGTGCAATTTGTCAAAAGGTCATGCGCCATCTATTGGAAAAATGTTAAACTATTTTGACTTATTAAAGAGCTATATGACACTTTTGATTTTTTTTTTCATTTTTAAAATGGTTAGGAATCGAATTAATTTTTTTTTCAATATTGACCCAAGAAACATTGCTTGCCTCAAATTAAATTATTAATTATATTTTAATATAATTATGTATTAAATAAAATTTTTAGAAACCGAAAATATGTTAAAATCGGATTAAATTTTTATTTTCAAAATAATATAATTAGAAAAACCTTTGCAAAATCATACTGAACCATAAATTAATACACTGTCTAGTAGTTATATAAACAAATGTTATATTTTAAGTTTATATTTAAGATTAAAGTGTGGGATGGATTAAATCGGATTAAATATTTTTAAAAAAGTATTAATAAAATGGTGCAGAAAAACACGCACATTTATAATATACATATATAGTAGTTATGAAAGCCAATTTTAAAAACAATCTATATGTATGACGACACAACAAACTCCAATAAAAACCGTAACAAAAAAACTAATATAAATTTTAAATTTTATCCAGGACGCAATCCTTTTTTATAGTACATAGATATATATAGTTAGATATTTTAAAGTTATATGTAATTTAATTGTTTTTTTTTTAAATATATAGGTACACACTAAATATATATAATATATAGAAATTTGTTAATTTTAGAATTTTAAAAGATGGATATTTTGTTTGTTCAAAAATATTACAGGGAATTTGAGACAAATATACAATTTTGTTTGTTTAATTCATATTAATTTTATAATAATTATATTTGATTTGTAAAGCAAATTAACGAGCGCGTATACTTTGATATTTATGCCTTTGTTTTTAGATAGATAGAGTTTTTTTTGTTTAAATTTTTATATTTAGATTTTCTTCTTTTCAATATAAAGTCAGTTTTGTTAATATTTTCTTGTTGTTTTGAAAAATATAATAAGTAATATAATATTGCCTCTACCATATTTTTTTTAAAATTATTTATTGTTTTTGAATTCTGCCATAAATGTTTTGGTGAAAAAGTTGGCGTTGTTTAACGATCTTCACTGCTACATCCAAAATAGTCGGAAGCATTGCCACGACAAATTGGACACGTACGATTTGACTGGAAAAAAACAAGTGGATTTTAATGTTTATTTCAAAAGCCGCCATTTTGTAATTAGATAAAGTTTTGCAAAAATCAGAATTGAATTAATTTTCAAATAAAAAAAAAATCAACTTAATCGAATAGTTTATTGCTGAGTTTAAAATCGTTTTTTTGTTTAGCGGTCATCTTGAATAACTACGCCATTTTAAAATTCCCAGAGTCACGATATAGTTCAAAATATAAGTTGTTTCAAAATATCAATATACTTACTCGTAACCATTTATCAACGCATCTAGCATGGAATTCATGGGAACAAGGTAGAACACGTAGGGTTTGTCTTGCTTCAAAATCACACATACACACGACACATGACGTTTGATCACCTGTGAAATAAAAATGTGATTAATTGATAAATAAAATATGGCTATTTTGTTTCTCGTTAAACGTACTGATGAGCTATTGACCAAATTGATCGAAAGATATTAAATTATCTGGTACATTGAAATTTTAAAACACTTCAATACAACTACTTTATTGTACCAATTATAGGTTATCGGTGACATGACATAACACCCACAGACATACCGCCCAAAATCTTTAACAAACTTTTTTCTATTTTTGTTTCTCTAAAATTGACATAGCATCAAAAATATAAACTTTGCTTATAATTTTTAGAAGGGAAATTTTATTGGTTTTTAGCAAAGACACAAACCAATAAATAGTTTTCTTGTGATGTTAGGGCGCTCTCGCAATTGAGTCCATTTTTCACTCCTGAGTTTTCAGTTAAAAAAATTTCTATTATACTGAATTGCATATAAGCTCGCACAATCAAATTAAATAAAAAAAATTGTTTGACAGAAGTGTACTATGATATGAAATGAAAACTGAAAACTGAAAAATGAAAGCTGTGATTGTGAGAGCGCGCTTAGCGATTTTAAACTTGTTAAAGCTTTTGGGCGTTATGTATTTAGGTGTAAATACAACAAAATGAAAATTTTTTCCGAATCAAGTGTTTTCAATTAATTAAATGTTAGTTAGTGTTATCCAAAAGAGGGCCATTATATTTGGCGCGCAACGTGGAACTCTAAGATTAATAGTCTCATACTCTACCGACTGAGCTAACCGTTCTCAGATAAAACTTTTAAGGTAAACTCATCGATCAGCGTAACTAACGATAACCGCCGATAACCTGTGGAATATTTGTCGTTTTGAAATAGAGCTATTTGTTAAGAAAAAAAATGGATGTTGGCGTGTACACCCAAGAAAGTTGTGGCGGATTCTACATTTCGCGAATTTTAGACGATCAGTTAGCCAAGGTGAGTCGCGACGTGAGAAAGGGGTTTTAATTCGAGGCCTGAAAGCTGTATCGTAGCGGGTACTCAAATAGGCGGTCCAAAGTGGTTCATGGTGAGTTCTATAATAGGGTATGTGCCCAAAATATGCAAATATTAAAAATTTGTTGTGTTATGTGTATTAAAAAAATAACCAATTTAGATGCGTTTGAATAATTTTACAGGGTGTGTCGCGGAAACGTTGCGGCAACTAACTTAGAACTTGGAAATGTTTCTTGGATATTTAATAAATCTATGATTGCATCAGATAAAAATATTAATTTAATTCAAAAAAACGAAATTTGTTTACCAGTATGAGATTCAATATTAAATTTATAACTTGGAAGTTGATCTATTTCCGGTCTTGCCAAACCTCTGGGCTTTGCCTCGCCCAAACGCTCTGCCAAGCTCAACAGTGCTTCGTAATTTTCAGTTTCATTTGAATCGGGTGAATTTAGTTCGTGTTGGCCGTACGGTGACAGCGGGAACATGGCACTAGAAATTTAATTAATTTATTATCAAACAAGGATTGTTAAAAAATTCAAAATCTTACAGGAAATTTAACAAAATACCAGAATTAATGATTCCGGTTTGAATTGGCATCGCTGGTTGATGGGACATCGTCTGATGTTGCATTGTGTGTCGATGTGCGTGTGCGTGCGAATGAGCATGATGTGGTTGCGGTGGCCAATGAATTCGTGCGTAATTTCGTCGATTTGTTGCCATTTGACGACGTGCTGTTCGCTGAATTAAGTCCATCTGGGCCTGACGACTTTCAGACGTTGAGATAAATATTGGCTGTGGTGGTGATACCTGAGCATGAGCCATTTGTGTAGAGGAATGCAAATGTTGTACAGCGGCAGCAGCGGCCGACAGGGATGAAACGTGTATTGGCGACGAACCATGATGATCCATGCTGTGATCGATTAATGTGGCAGCATCGGGACGTTGCTGAAACAAAAAGGCAGGACGCTTGAATTGAAAGAATGTTATGGACATTTTCAAAGTGGATGGGTTCGTCATTTAAGTATTACCTGCTGTTGTTGTTGTTGTTGGATGTGTGCATTGTGATAATGTGGCTGATGTGGCTGAGGTACGGTCATTTGTGTTGGTTGTGAGGTAAAGCCGTTATAATGATGATTACCAATGGGACACGATTGTCCGTACGGTGACGAATAGATACCATGCACTTGACACGGTGAAATATGCGGTGGAGGCGGATGACTTGAGCATAACGATGATATAGATATGTGTGGCCCTGTCGAATATGTCCAGATGGGTTCATGTCTTAAGGGTAAACTTACAGGAACTTGATTCATTTCAACCATTAGGGTTGGTGGTGGAGCTTGATGTTGATGTTGGGGTGGAGGAGTTTGTTGGAAAAGTGTTGGTATTTGATGATCCCATTGTCTTTGCAATGGCTGTTGTTGATCACGTAGACGTGTTCGTCGCATTAATGGACTGCCTTGTTGTTGCATTTGTTGTTGAGCTTGTTGCTGTTGGTGTTGCTGCTGTTGTTGCTGCTGCTGTTGCTGTTGTTGGTGATGCTGATTTCGTGACGACTGTCGTTGCTCCCATATGGCCGGTGGTGACTGACTTGGCATTCGTGATACACGACGACGTTTTCGTGACGGACTATCTGATTTTATACCATTTTCTGGACAATATGGTGGACTAGGTGTATGATGATTATTTGGATGGTTTGAGTGATTTGAGTGATTCGAATGATTCGAATGATTCGAATGACTCGAATGATTCATATAATGATTATTTGAATGCGTATTGCCATTATTATGATGATATTGTGGACTATTTCGTTCACGATGTGACCCACCGCCGCTACCACCTCCTCCACCTCCTCCTCCATGACTTAACATTCCACGATTTGAATCCATACCATTGTTACTGGATCTCGTATCGATGTGTAATTCTGAATTTCTTGAATTTACAGTTTGCTAAAGGAAAAAGAAAATTAATTAAAATAGAAAAATTGTTTTTCTCTCACGTTTATCATACCGAATATCGATCCATTGACATAGATCCACCATGACGTCGATCTGACATCATGTTCATTCTTCGATCCGAATGGCTGGGGCCGGCACTTTAAAAAAAATAGAAAAGGTTTGTTTAAATTTATTTTTGTATTTAAAAAAAAACTGGGAAAGTGTTGTAAATATCTAAGAGGGCTATTAAAAAATTTAACACGATACTAATTGACATTTTTTTTGCGGTAGAGGGCCTAATGAAAATTTCTACAGAAAATCATAATTTAAATTATATTTCATAGAGGTCGCAACACAGAAAATTAACATTACTAACGCCATTTTACGTTTTTATATTTTACACACACTTTTTCTTCATACTATTACAAGGATTTTAATTACATAAACTTATAATTATATTATGAATTATCTAAATATTGTTAAATTTTTTTGTATTTAAAAAAAAAATTGATAAGTGTTGAAAATATCTTGTTAACCATTTCTATATAAAATGATATAGTTGCCACATCTCAAGGAAATCCCTCTCTTGATTGGGTGTTCTCATTCTTTGCCTTTGATAGCCGATGCGTAGTGAGTAGGGAGCCTAATCATTGCATTAATACGGCAGTCGATATTCACTCGCGATGGCCTATGCATCGGTTTACCGACAACCCAGGGCAGTGAATAAAATAAGTTTGTTTTTCTTGTGAATAGTAGCGCGGGTTAGTACACTACACTAATTAACCTTTTTTTTCAGTAGAGGGCTTAATGAAAATTACTACTGAAAATCATAATTTAAATTATATTTGCAAAAAATACATTATAACTATTAGCGCCATCTTATGTTTTTATATTCTACATTACATTCGTCGTAATTATTATAAGGTAAATTATTTTCTATTGAATCATATAAATCTTTGATAAATCAAAGGTACAAGTAGCGCTACTTTCCGGATTTTTTGCTAACTTACTTTCCATACAAAACAAAATATTTATACTGAAAATCGAATTCAATTCTGCCGTAAGATGGCTCTTATTATCAAATGTATTTTATCATCGTGCATTCTAAAAGTTTTAAATGCTAGTCAGGAAGTTAGTTAAAAATCGATTGCTTGATTTCGGATAAAAAAACAAAAAATCGAGTTATACTAAAAACGTGTTATGATATTTGAATAAAATCTCGTAAATATAAAGAATTTAACGTATCGTAAATCGCCATTTAGTAATGTAATTAGTTATTTGACATTGAAATGAAAATATAAACCAAAACATGATATTTTTTTATTTCAATGACGAAATTATATTATTTCTATATATGAATCTTAAATGATATGTTGGTATACATGTAATATATTTTTATAACTTTCAAGAAGTTTTAATATATTAGTATTGGGTAAGTTAACAGACGTTCATATAACAATAATATTTACAAATAAAATAAATTTAACTTACTCATGTGAATAACATGGATCTAAATCTTTATTGTAACGACCATAGTTTCGTTGCGATTGATAATTATCATTATTGTGTGAATGTGAATTATGTGAATATAATCTTTGTCGATGATTTCGGGGCGCAGCACCACGTGAGAATGGTCGACGACTTGATCCTGAATGATTCGAATTCATGGTTTTTGTTACACTTTCTATGAGTCACAGGAACAATTTGTTTTTATTGCTTGCTGAGCTGATTTCCTTTCTTCTTTAGAATTTATTGTGTGTGTGTGCGGTTTCCCAATTGGTATCCGGTTGAAATTGTAACTTTTTACGTTGGATGTGGTTGGATATTTTATTATATTAATTTTTCTTGTGCGATCACAGATGATATTTAAATCGTTTTTCAAGTATTAAAACTGGAAAGACACAAAGAAAATAAATTATAAACATGTGATATTCAATATTTAATATACAAAAAATTATTTTATACTTGAAGGAGAAGTCAATAAAACTATATTTTTGCTGCGTTGCAACAAAAATTGTGTAAATTAAAAAAAAATCGAAAAGTGATTGAACTCAAAAACTTATAAAACTTATACGAGAGATGAATGACTATATGTGTGGGATAAAAAATTATAATAATATGTAATAAGGATATACTATATTGAATTACACATATATAAATAGGATATATAGCAGCACTATATATTGAAAAAAATTAATGAATGATTCGATAAGGATAATGATATAATTTCATGGAGTATTTAACAGCCTTTTACACTCCTCGATCATTTTCGAGGCTGCCTGGCTATCTGAGTAGTAGTTTATGTTCCACTCCGATGAACTAGACCCAATTATTGACTCAGCCGCTCTTGCAAGTGCGAAAATTTCTGGTTGAAAAACCGTACAGGTTTTCTAAGACTATAGTAAGAGTTGTGCTCCGAACTAGATGAGAAAACACCCGCTTCTGAGCCCTCTATCATTGACCCATTTGTAAACAGGTCGCTAGTACATGGCGATACCAAAGGATAGCGACCCTTCTTCCATTCCTGCCTTGATGGTGCAATGATGAATAAAGTCAAAGTATGGAGTGATCTTGTCAGAAGGCATACCTACTTCGGGAGATTCACATCCTTCTTGCTTCTTTCTGTACGAAAAGGTCCAGGGGAACAAGAGAGAGCAACACATCTAGAGCTACTGATAGTGTCGTTAGCATGGCTCCATTGATTCCAATTGAGGCCAGCCTTTGAATCTTGGCCAGCCTGGCGTTTATTCTATGGACGCTATTTCGTTATTGAATATTAAGAAAAATTGATTTGGGTGTTATTTCTTTTGAGCGTTAAAATATTAGTATTTTAGACAAGAACTAGATGATTGAAATTGATCGAAAATTATTATCAAAAAACATTTTTTTAATCACTTCGCTCTTGATATCTTAATTAATGACGTCACAAAAATAAAAATAGTGAAAAAAAATTAAGAAATATAATAAACCAAATTTGAATATCTTACCATCGCAAAATTAAGCTAAATCAGATACGCATATAACGAACTAATAAAATATCAAGTGAGAGAAAACCAAATTAACTGGCTGTTAAATCAATAATTGCCACTCCACTTGAAACATCTGTTGTTATGTCTATAATATATAGGTAATAGGAAAATATATTAGAAAATTAGCTAGAAATCGTTTTAAGCCAACATATATACAGTTTATTATATGACGTACCCTCCATTGGGAAGATAATGTGATTCTTCGTTTATTTATAAATTCGATATCACAAAATGGTTTATAATAATGTATACATTTTGTATATCACAATTTAATACAACAGTTAATACTCAATTTAATATTCTATTATAAATGTATAGAAAAGGGTGCTACAAAAACAACCCTTGCGGATTCATTTAACACATCACATATTGCACATTATATGTGTGTGGCAGTAAACGACGAGTGCCTAATTTGATATTGAATATTCAATTACAAATCTCTCTATATATTTAAGATTTTGTATTATTTATACACACGTGAAATTTTAATGTGTCTCAAATATATTTTCTAAATTATTAATAAGATTTTAAAGAATAAATTATTTATTGAGAAAAACATTCGTTTATAAGTGCGGTTTTTAGTTACTTCGGTTTTTGCAAAGTGACACTTTGATAAAACCTCTTGTTATGTTTGCGAAAAGGTTAATTACACTACTCCACAAAATCGAACTTTTTTTTGTGATCCGTATGCCAATATTTTTTTCTGATGTAGACGTGCCAGAAAATCACAAAAATGGCAATTTTTTTCTATTCTATTGAAAAAATTTCGAGATATTAAAATGTAAAAATATGGCCTTTAAAATTATAAAAGCAAGTTGTGAATGAAAAAAAAAACAAAAATTTGGTTTTAGCCCCATCCTTGCCTTGTGGTAGGTTGAATATTGTTTTTAAACAAGTAGGTAATTTAAATACCTTACATTTGATATACCAAACACCACTTACTCCACTTGTTCTTTCTAAAAAAATAATATTTGATATAAAAATACGGGTTTTTACCCAACCCCTTCGTCCAACAAGGTCGAATCGTTTCTATAATTCCTTAAATTTAATTTTTCCAATTAGGCACTTTAAATATCTTTCATATAACACCAAATACTTACCGTTTGCCTCTTTTCCCCTTCAATAAAAAGCATTATTTCATTATCTTTGGTCTAACTTTAATCCCCTCCCCTTCCGAAAGGGCGCGTTATTTCTTAAAGTAATATAATTTTTCTTATTTGTAGACTATAGCTATTTATTATAGTGCACTTGCAGTTCATCCTTAAATTTTTGTATAAAAATGTGAATAAAATAAGCAAGTTGCTGAAGTGCTGAATTTTGAGACGTTTACAAAATCGATTACTTCGTGGTTTAACCATGGATTTTTTACAACATAATTTTATTTTCTTCTTAAAGGTCCTGTCTACACGCACACATTGATAAAGTAGACATATCTTGCCGTTTTCAATTTTTTCTGGACAATTTAGTGATTTTTAAGAAAAATTCAAGTTTTTTCGACATATTTCTATCGATAGTGACGAAAAAGCTGACCGGATCACCGAACTTATTTCACGAAATGTGCAGATTTACTAACCTATAATTTAAAGTCCAATTTACTTACATCGGCCATTTCTATTCCGAGAAATGGTTTAATATGTGAAGCTAACTCCGACAAAAACTAATTTGGACCATATCTCGAAATTGTATCCATAAAAAAATGCTGCCATTTTTGTGATTTTCTGGTACGTCTTCATTCGAAAAAAATAGTGGCACATGGATCACAAAACTCTTGTGGAGTAGTGTTATTATTATTATCATTTAGCAATTTGAAAGATTTATTTATAATTTTTAGGGTGTCACTGTAGTAATTCCAAAATTACTACCCATAGCCAAAAGGGTTAACTATTTTGTAAAGATAGCCCGCAATGGTTAATT
>JANSTW010047925.1:0-12615 GCA_027564275.1 Diadocidia ferruginosa
CTTATAGTTAAAAATATTTTTTAATAAAAAATTATTATTAATTAATTAATTATAATATTGTTATTATCACTTCTTGATTTCAAAATAATTTTTCTCATATTAATTTAAGAAAACAAAATGTAAAATATGAAAGGCAAGAAAAAACTCATTTTACCGTCGGTCAAAATTGCAAGAAAAAAAATCTTTATACACAAGAAAAAACCCTGGCGATAAAAATTCACAACAATAAATTGCACAACTCGCACATTTCTCTCTATAGGTCAATAAACTTAACCCTCTCGCTACCGCAAATATTTTTAATAACACAAAGCTGAATAAAAACTATAAATTTCAAGATCAAATCAAGCGATAGATTTTTAATTTTTTAAATAGCCCAGGCAAAATTGAATAACAAAAAAATTATAGAAACGAACAACATAAAAACCACATAAAAGGCGATAAATGCTGCGCGCACATTTGCTTCTAGCTAAATTACCGCGCTGCGACCGTCTAATTTGGCAGGATAAATTCGCTTATCTTTGTGAATAATAAACTCTTAGAAACAAAATATCTGCCTCTGCATAATAATAATAAATAAATAATTATTGACCTAAATTTACGAAACAAAAAGAAAAATATTCAACTAATTATCAATTTGATTTGGTGTTAGTTGCGTATAAATATCAATTTAATAAAATAAAAATTGCACTTTGCCTCCTCTTTATCTTGTGCGAGTTATAAGTTGCACACACATACGTATATATGTGGAAATGGGATACAATGCATATTAATTTACCAACAAAAAAAACCAGAGAACCTAAAGTTTAGTGAACTAAGCAGAAAAAAAAATAACAACAAAAATTTGGTAATCATGATGCCCTCAGGGGCTCTAGCTTTACATGTGTGTTTCTTAGAAGAAACAAAAGAACGAAAATTGGAAAGAAAAATGAAATCAATTTTGAACGCGCAAAAGTAACATTAGAAGTGGTCAATTTTTTGGTAAATTGAAAAGAATAAAAAAAACACTAACCTGCGATAGCCATCCATGGATAAAATGTATGATTACTGGGTTGATGTAAGCTGGCCGATGCTGCTGCCTGTCCCGTTGCTCCTGTTATCGAACACTGTGATGCATTCCATGCACTGCCTGTTGCTCCCGTTGCCGAACCTCCGCGACTTGCCGGACTACTGCCGGCGGCATCAAGGTATCCACCGACCCTTGAGTCTGGCGTACATGCCGATGGCCGTACAGGAACTGAACTATTTTGTGCTGTAGTGCTGCCGCTAGACGATGTATTCCACACGTCTTTGTAGCCATTTGTTTCACTGTTTGATGTGGGCTTTGCACAATCTTTACTGTTGTAGGTGCCGTCGTAGATTTTTGTACAGGCCGCTGCCAGGCTGGCATCGTATGGCGATTCTTGTGTTGAGCGAGATTGATGTAAATGATGATTGTACAGGGCCATACTTTGTGGCAGAGGCGGAAATCTGTAGGCTGCTGTGGCTGATGTTTGATCGTGATGGGAGGCCGATGTCATACCCATGCCGCTTGCTTGATGCGGATGGCCATAGAAGCCACTTTGTTCAAAATAGGAATTCATTTTTGTTTAGTGTTTTTTAAACGTTTTTTTGGACAGAAATTCTAGTACTCTTTGTTAACCCTTTATTAACAGTAACTACTTATTTTGGACATTTTTGCTCTTTTCTAAAGTTTTTTTTAGACAAATTTAAAAAAATTATATCACAATTTTTTTGTTATAACAGTTTTCACAAATCTAAAACTTTTCTTATAGGCAAAATATTTGAGATTATTTTTAGAAAAATTTAAATCACGATTTTAACAGTTTTCACAATTTTTTCTTTACAAATTTTGAGTTTTCTCTATTTTTTTTTTAATTAAATTTATTTAGTTTTCACAGTAATTTTTTTTTTTAATTTCTTGAAACAAATATTTTTTTAAAAACTTTCACTCAAAAACTGTATCACTTTTGTTACGAGCAAATTTTCATTTAGGAAAATTTATTTTTTTAGCCGAAAATATTTTAGTTTGGCTAAATTATTTTTGAAGTCAATAAAATAATTTAATTTATAGATTTTTTAAATTTTTTTTTTTTAAATAATTTAAATTTAAGTTTTTAAATAATTTAATTTTTTTTTTAAAGTTTGTTTGTTTTAACTTTTTTTTTCTCTAAATTGAAAAATTAATTTCAATTTTCAATTAAAATTTCAAAAATATTTCCAAAAAATTCCAATTTTATGGTCCACAGATTAATTTTAATGCACAACAATCATAAAAATTTCATCGTGTTCTAAACTCGTAATTATTTTGATATTCAAGCAGGACAATAAATTAATTTATTTATTAAGTTGTTTGGCTGGTTTCGGCTTAATATTTTTTTTATGAGGATTTTATAGTACAAACAACACTCTATAAAAATCTGTTTGTTTTTCTTTTATTTATTTTTTATTACCAGCTTATAATCATAAAAATGATTTTTACGATTATCTAAAAAAAAATCTCTTTAAAAAGTTATAAAATTAATTTATGATTTTGTGTTAATGAATGAGAAATTATATTTTCCCAAAAAATCAAAAAAGAAAAAATCTGTTATTCTGGCACTGTTGCGATTTGTTTAATTATTTCAATTAGTTATATATGAAACACTATTTTTTATTGTTATTTTTATTATTATTACGGTGTGTCGGATTGACAGTAATAATAATCATAAAAGAAAATGTTAAAAACACTTTATTATTTTTTTTATTGCACACACTTTGCTGGCGGAAAAACGTAAATATCCATACGAAAATATTATTATTATTATATAACGCGCGTTACACAACCGATATCGCATAACACCGACAACGATATGACAACGAGGTGTTTTGTTATATTGTTACTTGCTGGTGCTGCTGCTGCCGCAAAAAAGAGTAAAAGTTACCCCCCAAAAAGATTGTTTCTTTTTGTTTTGGTTACAACAATATATAGTATATTGTTTTTTTCTACTGCTGCTGCAGAGCCACTATATACCTATAAAGGTTAACCAACTATATAGTTTATTTTTGTAAATATTTTTATTATTTTTTTCTTTCAAACAGAAAATCGTCCACAATTTAATTTTTATTTAAAAAAATATTTTACACAACAAAATCCGTTTAATCATCAATTTATTTTTATTAATCCATAAAAATTATTTTTATTAATCCATAAAAATTATTTTTTATTAATCCATAAAAATTAATTTTTAATTTAAAGACCGCAATAATAATAATCGTAAAAGCGAAATCAAGAAGCGCGCCTATTCGGAACCGTTGTCTTTGAGCGAATGATTTTACTAGCGCAGAGCTTTTTTTCATTGATAATATTATGTGAAACATTAACCCAACGCTTAATAACAAAACCGATAATGTAGTACTGCTGCAGCACTGCTATAATATAAAATTTCTAGCTTTTTCAACCGAATATTCTGCTTTATTCTCGCATTCAATTCGCCGCTCTTTTGCGTGATATTAATTTGTGATATTCAAGAATTTTATTCTCCACATTCATACATACAGCAAGCCCCACATACCCATAACATTTTTCCTTGCCAAGAAAATGTATCTTGCGCACCATCATCGTCATCATTGAATGATCATCATCTACAATAATAAAATATAATCGTTCCTATTCACTTACACTTGAACTCCTAAAAGCAATTTAATGATTTTATAGCAATAATATCTAAAAGAGCAATCCATCTATCCTACCGTTTTTATGGGCTGTTGTTGTTGGAACATTATACCTACCTATACACAAATACGCTTGTTCAGAGAGATTCATAAAAATCATTCACTGCTCTATAATACAACATAATATACAAATCCATCCATCTTTTCTATATATACGTTACATATACCGCTTTCAGTCTCCTCGTTCACCAATTCACATTCACATTCTTCAGTCAGCGAGCTTTACTATATACAAGTAGAATCTATATTATAATAATAAAATATATTGTTTGCCTGTTTTAACACATTGAATTTAGTATGTTTTATGAATATTGTCGTTTTTATGTTTTTTTATAGATAATTTTGATTAATTTTATTTTTTTTTTATTTATTTGGTAGAGTAATTTGACATTTATGACTGTTAGAAAAATTCTAGTAGTTTCAATTTGAGAATGATCAGCAAAGGGTTATTTTTTTTTTATTAAAATTTCTAATTTATTAAAACCAGTTTTTATTAATAGTCAAATTACTAAAAGGATAACATTTTTTCAAAACATTGAACCTATAATAATCATGAAAATGTGCTAAATTTAGTGATCATATATGTCAGGATACGACATGTAGTCAGTAGTCACACAAAAAAAAACTCTAAAATTGTAATTAATTATCGAATTTTCTGATGAAATTTTATTATTTTACAAACTTAAATTTCAGTATCATTGGTGCTTTATTTAGTAATCGTATATGACAGGATACTCAAAAATGGGGTATGATATGATCACTACTGGAATATGTACCTATATTAATCCAGATGCAACAGAATAATATTTTTTCGAAAATTGATATGAAACACTTTATACAATTTTACTAACTTGAACGTCATAGGATCATGAATTCGTGCTTAATTTAGTGATCGTATGTCAGGATACGTCAAGATGGGGTGTGATATGATCACATTTGGGATATGTATTAATCCAGATGTAACAGAATTATATTTGTTTATAAAATTGAGATGAAACTTTACAATTTTACTACGCCAAGATAGGATGTGATATGATCACACTGGAAGATATCTTATCTATAAGATGCTACAGGATTATATTTTTCTTAAATTTTGTGATAAATCTGTACACAATTAATAACTAAGAATCTTGAATATACGAGCTAAATTTGTCAGGATACGTCAGGATATGGCATGTAACTTTATAGGTTCATATTAACACGCAATTAACTTCAAATGTTAACTTTTTTTCAAATTTTGTAATGAAACTTTAACATTTTACTAACTTGAACCTTATGGATCACGAATTTGTGCTTAATTTAGTGATCGTATATATATCAGAATACGCCAATATGGGATGTAATATGATCACACTGGCTGATATATTAACTTAGATCTAGATGCTATACAGAATTATATATTTCCTAAAAATTGAGATGAAACATTACGCAATTACTATAACTTCAACTTCATAGTATCACGAATTCGTGCTTAATATAGTGATCGTATATATCAGAATACGCCAATATGGGATGTAATACGATCACACTGGAGGATATATTTACTCAAATCCTTCAGAATTATATATTTCTTGAATATTGACTATCGAGACGTAACTTTATGACTACAATTATAGAGTCTAATAACCATGAGTATACGTGTTAAATTTAGTGATCGTATGTCATGATACGCCAAAATGAGGTGTGGTATAATCACTCAACAGGGAGTTATATTCTTAACCAAGATGCTACAGAATATTTTTTTCGAATAGGTATAAAAATGAAACTTTACAAAATTACAAACTTGATCCTTAGAATCGGGAATATGTGCTAAATGTTGTGATCGTATGTCAGTATATGCCTAAATAGGATGTGATATGATCACACGTCTGGGAAATATATTAACTCAGATACTACAGAATTATTTTTTCTCTTGAATTTTTAGATGAAATCTTACAATTTCCCTTACTTGAACCCCAGAATGATGTATACGTTATAGTTTTAGTATAGTCAGAATAGACCAAGCTGGAGTGCGATATGACCAGTGATCACGCTGGAAGACACGAAATACACCTAAATTAAATTTTTATTCTCGAATTTTCAATATTTTTACGATTTTATTAAATTTACCTCAGAATTATGAAAACGTTTTAATTTTAGTGATCGTGTGTCAGTGTCAGGATAGGTAAAGCTGGGATACGATATGATCACGCTGAGAAATATATTATGAGTCAAATACTCCTAAATAGCATCTTTTTCGAATTTTAACATCAAATTTTACGATTTTACTAACTTTAACCTCAGAATTATGAAATGGTTTTAATTTTAGTGATCATGTGTCAGGATAAGTCAAGCTGGGATACGATATTATCACACTAAAAAAAAATATCTTAACATTTTAGCGTACACATGATATTTTGAAAATATTCGCAAAATTACATGTAATAAAACAAAAAAAATTATAAAAACTAACTTGGGACACAAAAATAATTGCTTCTGTAGGGACACGAAACATTCTACGTCGGTTATGTCCGACGTCTTTAAATTTTATATGTTTGTTAGCATATGTCGACGTGTCACAATTTAGGACGTTCGTTGTGTAGGCATATGCCGACGTTTCCGCCAAAGGGTTAAGCCAAAAACTCCTCGATTTAATTTTTTTTTGCCGAATTTTTAATCTAATTTAACATTTTTATTCGTCATATTATATTGGATTTTAAACGAAATATCTACTTCATCCATATGACTGATCGCTTCTTTTTTTATAGATAAATATGAAATCCCGGTGAACAAATAGCGGCTAGATAGCCGTAAAAATAGTTCAATTCTCGGACTAGGTTCCCATCTGAAATAATATTGCAGGTAGCGATTTTTTTTTTAAATGAAAACTTGTCGCTGCCGAGAAGTTTACTCATTTTTAAGCTTTTCAGACACGAATATAGCTGCTGAATAGTGCATTATAGCCGCTATCTTTTAGCTATTACTTGTTAGAATAGTTCGGATCAGTAATTGTTAACCGGGATAAGTGCAAATAAAATTTAAAGTATTGTTGGGAAAATCAAATTTTCTTTTTAAATTAAAGATATAATTTATGGTTACTTACCTTATTTGTTCGATATTATATAAAAAACCAAACCAATTTTTTTTCTTCCTGAAAAATCTGACCTTTTTTATTTCCCAAAATTTCCTTCTGGAATACATAACAAAAAGTCATACACTAAAAATTATTATCTATTACAATAAAAATAAGTCATAAAAAAGCAATTCAAGATCATAAAAAACCCAACAAACAATAATAAAATAGATAATCATATATACTTACCTTTAATGATTATTATTGCTTTATTATTTGTTATTATAGTTTCAAATATCATTCAATAGCTTCATAGTTCAAAAACCCCTTACACTAATACACCGAAACAAAGAACCTAAAGTACAACACTATATTTTAAATTTATTTTTAGAAATCAATCCCTCCACCATCAAAAAAGCAATAATATATTTATAGAATTATGTACTACACCACTTTATCTATACCGAAATATATAATTCCTTTAGTAGAAGAAAAAACCCAACAAACAACATAACAACAACAACAATCACATAAATTATTATAATTTATAATATTGAAAATAAAGAGGGACACAAAAAAGTTTATTACACAATATGAAGACTGTTTTATCTCTTTCTGTCTCATTATACGAGCAATAAAAATGACAATCATTATGCTAACACACCATAAAAAAATTATACGAGTCAATTTTGAATACTTTATATTGTATAGAGTGTGTGAAAGAGACAAAATAAATATGAAAACTTTTGTCGATGCACAAGTGTTTTTGTGATATAAATATTTTTAGAGCTACAAAAAAGAAAGAGAAAGCTGTATATTTTGCAGCGCTAAATCACGTACCTTTTATAGCGCCATAATATAATTTTGTCTCTTTTCGGTAAATGAAAATTTCTTATAGTGCAAAAGTTATTTTTAAAATGAATATTGTATTTTTGTACTGCTGCTAAAGAAAACGCGTACTTTGAATAACATAAAAATCTTGAAATTATTATCATTGTACAAGTGCTACTACCATATAATTCGGAATTCCTACAATATTATATAGACTTGCTGCTACTATGCTACCCAAACCTCATACTACTAAGTTTAGTAGGCTAAAATAATACTCTAGTCCTATGGATATGCTTACATACTATAATAAAGAAAAGGGTATATTAACTGTTGTAGCATTTTTTTCTGTTCAAGTAACATCGTTCAGCTCGTTATTGCCCATTTCAAAAGCAATTGTTTGCTGATCCTTTATTATTTTAAGGTGATGCCATGATTTTTACTTCTTTTATGATTTGGGTAACAGAGGAAACGTTTTTTTTTCGTATTTAGAAAATGGCACATTACCTGAGATTTCTATAATATTTTCGAGTAAAATATAAGTTTTTATTGGATTGTTGCATTTTTTTGTGGATCAAATATATTTGTTATTATGGTATAGTTAATTGTTTACTGGGTTTCACTGTATATTCGTACGTAATCAATATTTGATAATTACATTTTTTTAATAAATTATTTATTTGCAATTTAAAAGATTTTAGTTGTTTTTTTGGCGAGTTTGATTAATGTATCTAGCTATACGAATTTTATTCTAAAAAATCGGTCCGAGAGCCCCCAGCATAACTGGAATAGTGGGATGCTGCTTTTACTATATGTTTACATTTAAAAACTGACAAACCGAAACATTTTCTATTAACTACTTCACATTTTTGAATAAAATTTTGGAACTAATAGATATTAATAACAACAATCAAAAAGATGGGAGCCCTCTCGCGTCTTTAACCTAATGACTTTAAATAGAATCCTAGAGTATATAGGGGTACTTAAAACCCAGCCGCACCAAAATTGACCAATAACCGATAAACTGTCTCTATATTTTGGCATAAAACATATAGATATAATTTATATGGAGCCCAACTATCCTTTTGACCTAGGGACCCCAAATATACAATCCCAGATTCAAGTTCCAATAATAACATACCCCTTCTAAAATTTAGACAAATATTTCTACTCGTAAAAAATTTACTTCATATTTGCTTCCATTTTTATTAAAAAAATTGTACTGGAGCCCCCATTTATCTTTGACCTAGAGACTCCTAATGCAATCCCAGAGTATGGAACCTCTAAAAACTCACCTTTCCAAAAATTTGTTCAAATCCGTATACATGGTAACAACATTTCTCTATATGCTCATATTTTTCGTGCATTTTTAAAAAGAGAAAAAACGTATGAGAGCACCTCTTCATCTTTGACCTAAAAACTTCAACTGCAATCAAAGAGTATATAACCACTAGAATTTCACCGTCACTAAAATTTGTTCAAATCCGTCTACTGGTAACAAACTTTCTCTATATGCTCTAATTTTTGGGCATTTTTAGAAAACAAAAAATGTACGGGAGCCCCACTTCCCCTTTGACCTGGAGACTCCAATTTCAATCCCAGAGTATGGAAGTACTTAAAACGCATGCTTACCAAAATTTGCTCAAATCCGTTTACATGGTAAAAACACTTTTTCTGTATGCTCATATTTTTCGGTCATTTTTAGAAGAAAAAAAATCGTATAAGAGCATCCCTCCATCTTTAACCTAGAGACTCCACCGTCCAACTGCAATCCCAGAATATGGAACTACTAAATACGCATGCTTACCAAAATTTGTCCAAATCCGTTTACTGGTAAAAAACTTTCTATATGCTCATTATTTTCGGTAAATTTTAGGAAAACAACCTCTTTCATCTTTGGAGACTCCAAATACAATCCCAGAGTATGGTATCACTAAAATTTCACCCTCACTAAAATTTGTTCAGATCCGTCTACTGGTAACAAACTTTCTCTATATATGCTCATTTTTTTGGGCATTTTTAGAAAGAAAAAACTAAAAACTCCAACTGCAATCCCAGAGTATATGGAACCACTAATAACTCATCCAAAAATTGGCCGAATCCCTCGACTGGTGTAAAACTTTCTTGTGTCCCATTTTGCTGACAGGCGGGGCGGACGAACATCTGAATCAGGGCATCATAAAACAATAAAAAAGGGTGCCGGCAATTTGACCATTTTAACCTGAATTAAAACTTGCAATATTTACATACATTATCCATATATCATATGGATATTTTGTAAGTATAGTAAGAACAAAACATATTAAAAGAATGTTCTAGATCGAGACTGAAAAATGCAAACAAAAATGTGGAGGGAACTGTTTTCAGTTTCCATACAAAAAATACGATATATTGGAAGAAAATAATGTACCCTAAGCAGCAGAACGTTCTAGATGAGATACAATCTTGAAATTTTTTAGGGATGGTTTTTTGGTGTTCTTATTATTTACTATTGAATATCAAGAATTTCAATTTTCAGGAACGGGAGCTCCCATACAAAAAAACGGGATAAATTGGAAGAAAATAATGTACCCAAAGCAATAGAACGTTCTAGATGAGATACAATCTTGACATTTTTTAGAGGTGGTTTTTTGTGTTACTACTTCCTATTATTTACTATTAAATATCAAGAATTTTAATTTTCAGGAACGGGTAGCTCCCATTCGAAAAAACGGGATAAATGGAAAAAATAAAGTACACAAAGAAATAGAAAGTTCTAGATGAGATACAATTTCTACAATCTTGAAGTTTTTTAGGGATGGTTTTTTGGTGTTCCCAATATTTGCTATTGAATATCAAGAATTAAAATTTTCTGGAACGGGTAGCTCCCATACAAAAAAACGGGATAAATTAGAAGAAATTAAAGTACACAGAGACATAGAAAGTTCTAGATGAGATACAATCTTGAAATTTTTAGGGATGGTTTCTTGGTGTTCCATTACTTAATATTGAATATCAAGAATTTCAATGAAGGGGAGCTCCCATACGATAAAAAGGGATAAATTGGAAGAAAAGAAAGTACACAAAGAAAAAGAAAGTTCTAGCTGATGAGATACAATCTTGAAATTTTTTAAGGAATGGTTTTTTGTTATTTCCATTACTTAATATTGAATATCACTAATTTCAATTTTCAGGTTACCAGCTCCCATATAAAAAACGGGATAAATGGGAAGAAAATATAATACACAGAGAAATTGAAAGTTCTAGATGAGATGCAATCTTGAAATTTTTTAGGGATGGTTTTTTGGTGTTCCCATTATTTGTTATTAAAAAATAAGAATTTTAATTTTCAGGAACGGGTAGCTCTAATACAAAAAAAAGGGGATAAATGGGAAGAAAATATAGTACAAAAACTACAACATACTTTTACTTTATGTACCTATATAATATCCCACGATAAGTTAAATATTTGATGCAAGAAAAATGACGACGATGACGACTTTATGTGCTCTTGTGTCAATAGAAAAAAAATTGTGGCTGTTGTCATCGTAATTTTACTACTTTTTTACGACCCATTTTTATGGTCTTTAAAACGTTCGTTCTGGTGGTTTGGTAAGAGCATACTCTTTGTCTCTATACATTATACTGGATTTTCTACGAGGCAGACACTATAGGTATAGAGTTTAAGTATAAGAAATACAAGAATGAAAATATACATAATGCAGAGACTATTTTCCTTATGGCGTTTTTTGATGTGGTGTGTACTGTGTAGTGCGCTGTGTTATATCCACTTTATTATTAAAAAAGTAATAAAATTTATAAAAACATAAAATATAATCGTAAAAAACGAGGCGAGACGTACTTTATAGTATATACGTTAAGCACGGATGAATGGTTGATGAATTTTTACTTACTTATCCAATATTAGTTTTCTATCACTACACTTAGTGATGAATGATGATGAATTCGCTCACATACAGTTCATGAAAAAATCATATTATGCTATATAGTTTTATGAGGTGTTTAGGCTATTTATTTTGATAGTTTTCTTTTATGTATCTTCATAGACAAAGATTCATCTGCGGGTAAAGTGTGCAGCATCTACAATATTATGTTGTATATTTTGTGATTTATATAAAATTTGATTTGAAAATTAAATATAAATCGTGGGTTTTATAGGATTTTTATGCGTTTATTATTTTTATGATAATTTTATTGAGTTATAAAATAAATTTTTATAGGCACATTGCGGAGGTATATATAATTTTATTGAATTTATGTTTTACCAATGCTACTATATAGCTTGTTTTTATGGTTATTTAAATATTAAGTTGATCTTTTTATGCGGACACTAATTGTATAATAAATGTTTTATGTAAAACAACTTAAACAAGAGATGGTTGTTTTATGTTGAGAATTATGAGATATTTGCTTGTAGACTAAATTTATTATAATTTGTAAGATTTTTGTGGATGTATGAAATTATATATATATGTGCTTTAAGTTATATAGTCGACACATAATAAGGTATACGAGCCTCTGCAAACTTGCACAGAATATTTTTTTTTATTATTGAGAAAAGGTTTAGAACTTAAAACATTTTAATTAAAATAATTTGAAAAAATTTGTTATATACAAAATTAACTAATGTGTTTCGAATATTCCGAATATTTCAAGCTGTCTGCTGATGTCTATATATATTACACGAAACGTAAAAAAAAAATTTAGATTGAGTTTTATTAAAAATAATTGTAAGCTGGTCAAGATTAATTAGATTTTAATAGTCAGCAATGAGTAGCGTCACGGCTTTGTGTCCAAGAGGTTGCAGGTTCGAGACTCGGAAGGGTCAAAAAAATTTCACAACTGGACTATCACCTTTCATTCGCAGGTGTTTTTGTAAAAAATAAAAACGATCGCAGTGGCCCGGAAGTCACTTAAAGCCGTTGGTCCGCCTATATGACACCGCAGCTGATAGAGTTCCTCATATATATAGTGTAAAAACCCGCCCTACTGATCACCAAAAAATATAACTAGTGCGAGTTTCT